>JADBJO010026953.1:0-21932 GCA_016801955.1 Conus betulinus | reverse complement strand
GAAAAAAAGAACAGAGCACATGAATAAATGTAAAATATTGCATCAACACACATGGATCAGAAATGAAACAACAAAGATTCTTCTCTTTCATTTTTATCCTTCCTTCTTTTTTCACTTTCCTTTTTAATTTTTCCCCTTCTTTTTAATGTGGAATGTACTGAAGAAAACAGTTATTTAGTACTGAGGCTTTTAATATGTGAAAAAACAAAAAGTCTACAGACTAAGTGTTGCCTGGTAGCTATGTGCTCTGCAGGGTGGGTGTGGGACAGGGAACCATGCTAAGGTCTACCCCCACTGGGCAAGCCTGAAACGGAGTATGGGCAGGTTAAAAAAACAACAAAAAAAGGTTTAAAGACTCACGCTCCTGCTGCTGGTGCTTGGACAGCTCGATCATCTCCTGCATGAACTGCATCCCATCCTCTGCATCCTCAGGGCTGAGAGCCTGCACCCACCACACAGACACTGGGTTATATAGAGCCTGCACCCACCACACAGACACTGGTTATATACAGCCTGCACCCACCACACAGACACTGGGTTATATAGAGCCTGCACCCACCACACAGACACTGGGTTATATACAGCCTGCACCCACCACACAGACACTGGGTTATATACAGCCTGCACCCACCACACCAACGCTGTGTTATATACAGCCTGCCTGCACCCACCACACAGAACACTGGGTTATATAGAGCCTGCACCCACCACACAGACACTGGGTTATATAGAGTCTGCACCCACCACACAGACTCTGGGTTATATAGAGCCTGCACCCACCACACCAACGCTGTGTTATATAGAGCCTGCACCCACCACACAGACACTGGGTATATACAGCCTGCACCCACCACACAGACACTGGGTTATATAGAGCCTGCACCCACCACACAGACACTGGGTTATATAGAGCCTGCACCCACCACACCAACGCTGTGTTATATAGAGCCTGCACCCACCACACAGACACTGGGTTATATAGAGCCTGCACCCACACACACACAACAGACACTGGGTTATATAGAGCCTGCACCCCACCACACCAACACTGGGTTATATAGAGCCTGCACCCACCACACCAACACTGTGTTATATAGAGCCTGCACCCACCACACCAACGCTGTGTTATATAGAGCCTGCACCCACCACAACCACACTGTGTGTTATATACAGCCTGCACCCACCACACAGACCCACCACTGACACTGGTTATATAGAGCCTGCACCCACCACACCAACGCTGTGTTATAGAGCCTGCACCCACACACAGACACTGGGTTATATACAGCCTGCACCCACCACACCAACACTGTGTTATATAGAGCCTGCACCCACCACACACCACTGTGTTATATACAGCCTGCACCCACCACACCAACACTGTGTTATATACAGCCTGCACCCACCAGACCAACACTGTGTTATATACAGCCAGCAGCCATCACACATCAACACTCTATGATATAGAGCCTGCACCCACCACACCAACACTGTATCATATCGAGCCTGTACACCACCACACCAACACTGTGTTATATACAGCCTGCAGCCACCACACCAACACTGTGTTATATACAGCCTGCACCCACCACACCAACACAGTATTATATACAGCCTGCACCCACCACACCCAGCACTATTATATACAGCCTGCACCCACCACACCAACACTGTATCATATAGAGCCTGCAGCCACCACACCAACACTGTGTCATATACAGCCTGCAGCCACCACACCAACACTGTGTTATATACAGCCTGCAGCCACCCACACCAACACTGTATTATATACAGCCTGCACCCACCACACCAGCACTGTCATATACAGTCTGCACCCCCACCACACCAACACTGTATCAAATACAGCCTGCAACCACCACTCCAACACTCTGTTACATACAGCCTGCACCCACCACATCAACACTGTATCATATAGAGCTGTAGCCACTACATCAACACACTATTATATTGAGCCAGCATCCCATCAAACCAACACTCTATTATATAGAGCCTGCACCCACCACACCAACACTGTATCATATAGAGCTTGTAGCCACTACACCAACACTGTTATATAGAGCCTGCAGCCACCACACCAACACTCTATCATATAGAGCCTGCACCCACTACACCAACACAGTATCATACACAGCCTGCACCCACCACACCACTCTATTGTATACAGCCTCACCCCCTGCACCCCACCACACCAACACTGTACTATATAGAGCCTGCACCACCACCACACAACACTGTATCATATACAGCCTGCAACCACGACACCACTCTAGAGCCTGCACCCACCACACCAACACTGTACTATATACAGCCTGCAGCCACCACACCAACACTGCATCATATACAGCCTGCAACGACCCATATCAACTATCAACATTGTATCATATAGAGCCTGCAGTCCACCCACCACACCAACACTGTATCATATAGAGCCTGCAGCCATACACCACACACTGTATCATATACAGCCTGCAGTCACCACACCAACACTGTATCATATACAGCCTGCAGCCATACACCAACACTGTATCATATACAGCCTGCAGCCATACACCAACACTGTATCATATACAGCCTGCAGCAACCACACCAACACTCTATGAAATAAAGCCTGCAGCCATACACCAACACTGTACCATATAGAGCCTGCAGCCACCATACCAACACCCCTATCATACAGAGCTGCGACCACCACACCAACACTCTATCATATAGAGCCTGAAGCCACCACATCAATACTATCATACAGAGCCTGCAGCCACCACATCAATACTTTATCATCTTATGTATACAGCCTGCAGCCACCACATCAATACTTTATCATCTTACGTATACAGCCTGCAGCCACCACATCAATACTTTATCATCTTATGTATACAGCCTGCAGCCACCACATCAATACTTTATCATCTTTATGTATACAGCCTGCAGCCATCACATCAATACTTTATCATCTTTATGTATACAGCCTGCAGCCATCACATCAATACTTTATCATCTTATGTATACAGCCTGCAGCCATCACACTATCATACACAGCCTGCAACCATCACATTCACAACAGGCATTCCACATGCACTGTCCACTCGACATTCACAACAGCCATCCCACATGCACTGTCCACTCTATTTCTATTCACATTATCAACATTCACAACAGGCATCCCACATGCACTGTCCACTCTATTTCTATTTCACTTTATCAACATTCACAACACCCATCCCACATGCACTGTCCACTCTTATTTCTATTTCACTTTATCAACATTCACAACAGGCATTCCACATGCACTGTCCACTCGACATTCACAACAGCCATCCCACATACACTGTCCCCTCTATTCTGTGTTCACTTTATCAACATTCACAACACCCATCCCACATGCACTGTCCCACTCTATTTCTATTTCACTTTATCAACATTCACAACAGGCATTCCACATGCACTGTCCACTCTATTTCTATTTCACATTATCAACATTCACAACAGGCATTCCACATGCACTGTCCACTCTATTTCTATTTCACATTATCAACATTCACAACAGCCAATGCCACATGCACTGTCCACTCTATTTCTATTTCACATTATCAACATTCACAACAGCCAATGCCACATGCACTGTCCACTCTATTTCTATTTCACTTTATCAACATTCACAACAGGCATTCCACATGCACTGTCCCACTCTATTTCTATTTCACTTTATCAACATTCACAACAGCCAATGCCACATGCACTGTCCACTCTATTTTCTATTTCACATTATCAACATTCACAACAGCCAATGCCACATGCACTGTCCACTCTATTTCTATTTCACATTATCAACATTCACAACAGCCATCCCACATGCACTGTCCCCTCTATTTCTATTCACATTATCAACATTTACAACAGTCGATGCCACAAACCTCGGAGGCGGTGTGCAGCAGCTGGACCCGGCCGTCAGCCATGGTGGCGATGCGGATGCCCATGGCGTGCAGCTGCTCCAGCTGCTCCTTGTTGCCCGCAATGAACTCCGAGGCTCGGAGTCGTGGTGCTCGACTGGGGGGGGTGGGAACAGGCGGAACAACATGTTGTCTAATGTTGTCTCTAAGACACTGACAGTGTCTGAGTGCAACGCTCACATGTACAACTATGTAATGTCTGAGTGCTGTACAACTATGTAATGTCTGAGTGCAATGCTCACACGTACAACTATGTAATGTCTGAGTGCAACGCTCACATGTACACTATGTAATGTCTGAACGCAATGCTCACATGTACAACTATGTAATGTCTGAGTGCAATGCTCACACGTACAACCAGGTAATGTCTGAGTGCTGTACAACTATGTAATGTCTGAGTGCAACACTCACACGTACAACTAGGTAATGTCTGAGTGCAACACTATTGTACAACTATGTCATGTCTGAGTGCAACACTCACATGTACAACTAGGTAATGTCTGAGTGCAACACTCACATGTACAACTATGTCATGTCTGAGTGTAACACTCACATGTACAACTATGTCATGTCTGAGTGCAACACTCACATGTACAACTATGTCATGTCTGAGTGCAACACTCACATGTACAACTATGTCATGTCTGAGTGCAACACTCACATGTACAACTATGTCATGTCTGAGTGCAACACTCACATGTACAACTATGTCATGTCTGAGTGCAACACTCACATGTACAACTATGTCATGTCTGAGTGCAACACTCACATGTACAACTATGTCATGTCTGAGTGCAACACTCACATGTACAACTATGTCATGTCTGAGTGAGTGCCACGCTCACATGTATACCTATGTAATGTCTGAGTGCAACGCTGACATGTACAACTATGTAATGGTTGAGTGCAACACTCACATGTGCAGCTGCATAATCCAAAGAGCAGTATATCAATTCTGTTTAGTATTTCATTCATTCTCCTACCTCCCCCCATCCATTTCACTCCTTCTATCAAAATGGCCCAGCATGGCCAGTCGTCCTGTTTTTTTTTAAATTCCATCTTCCTTTTCCTCTTTCCTATTAACTGATTCACTTTCTTTTCAAGTTGGTTTCCTTTGCAGACTTTGTTTTCTTAAACTTCACTACTGACTTGCTTGCCTGATCACAGCAAAGCAACAACAACCTCACAATTTGTTATTTTGCTTTCATCATAAAATTCTTTTTAGTATTTCATTCACTCCCCCCCCCCCCCCCCCCCCCCCCCCCATGTAACTCCCCCATCAAAATGGCCCAGCACACAGTCGCCCTGTCACAGTGACCAGTTACTGAGCTGTCCATAGCAAACTGTGAATGTATGGCCTGCACAGGGTCACTAGGACTGAGATACCCTGTACCACAGCCAGGTCACTGTATGGCCTGAACAGGGTCACTAGGACTGGGATACCCTGCACCACCAGGTCACTGTGTATGGCTTGCACTGAGGGTCACTAGGACTGGGATACCCTGCACCACCAGGTCACTGTATAGCCTGAACAGGGTCACTAGGACTGGGATACCCTGCACCACCAGGTCACTGTGTATGGTTTGCACAGGGTCACTAGGACTGGGATACCCTGCACCACCAGGTCACCGTATAGCCTGAACAGGGTCACTAGGACTGGGATACCTTGCACCACCAGGTCACTGTGTGTATGGTTTGCACAGGGTCACTAGGACTGGGATACCCTGCACCACCAGGTCACTGTGTATGGCCTGCACAGGGTCACCAGGACTGGGATACCCTGCACCACCAGGTCACTGTGTATGGCTTGCACAGGGTCACTAGGACTGGGATACCCTGCACCACCAGGTCACTGTATGGTCTGCACAGGGTCACTAGGACTGGGATACCCTGTACCACAGCCAGGTCACTGTATGGCCTGAACAGGGTCACTAGGACTGGGATACCCTGCACCACAGCCAGGTCACTGTGTATGGCCTGCACAGGGTCACTAGGACTGGGATACCCTGCACCCACAGCCAGGTCACTGTGTATGGCCTGCACAGGATCACTAGGACTGGGATACCCTGTACCACAGCCAGGTCACTGTATGGTCTGCACAGGGTCACTAGGACTGGGATACCCTGCACCACCAGGTCACTGTATGGCCTGCACAGGGTCACTAGGACTGGGATACCCTGCACCACCAGGTCACTGTATGGCCTGCACAGGGTCACTAGGACTGGGATACCCTGCACCACCAGGTCACTGTATGGTCTGCACAGGGTCACTAGGACTGGGATACCCTGCACCACCAGGTCACTGTATGGCCTGCACAGGGTCACTAGGACTGGGATACCCTGCACCACCAGGTCACTGTGTATGGCCTGCACAGGATCACTAGGACTGGGATACCCTGCACCACAGCCAGGTCACTGTGTATGGCCTGCACAGGATCACTAGGACTGGGATACCCTGCACCACCAGGTCACTGTATGGCCTGCACAGGATCACTAGGACTGGGATACCCTGCACCACCAGGTCACTGTATGGTCTGCACAGGGTCACTAGGACTGGGATACCCTGCACCACAGCAAGGTCACTGTATGGCCTGAACAGGGTCACTAGGACTGGGATACCCTGCACCACAGCCAGGTCACTGTGTATGGCCTGCACAGGATCACTAGGACTGGGATACCCTGCACCACAGCCAGGTCACTGTGTATGGCCTGCACAGGATCACTAGGACTGGGATACCCTGCACCACAGCCAGGTCACTGTATGGCCTGCACAGGATCACTAGGACTGGGATACCCTGCACCACCAGGTCACTGTATGGCCTGCACAGGATCACTAGGACTGGGATACCCTGCACCACCAGGTCACTGTGTATGGCTTGCACAGGGTCACTAGGACTGGGATACCCTGCACCACCAGGTCACTGTGTATGGCTTGCACAGGATCACTAGGACTGGGATACCCTGCACCACCAGGTCACTGTATGGCCTGCACAGGATCACTAGGACTGGGATACCCTGCACCACAGCCAGGTCACTTTGTGATGTTCTTCACCTGTACACCCTTCAAACTCACCAGTAACACTGACCTAAATCACAACCTTCTGGAGGTCACCCTGGGAAGTCAGGGATGGTGGAGCAATCAGGTCAAACTCACCAGTAACACGGACTTCTGTTACAATCTATGTTCTCTATGCTATGCCCTAACCCTCCCCACTCTCCCCCTAAAGGAGTGAGTGCACTAGTAAATTCTAAAACTGGTGCAGCAAACTTGGCAACCCAGATCAAAGCAAGCCAGTAGCCCTGTCACAGTCATTGATACAAATCATGTGCACAAACACAGCAGCCTATTTTTCCGCTGCTGATGTCAGAAAAAAAAATTCTGGCTGGAGGAAAATTAAATCAGTTTGCATTAATGGAGGTTGGTAGTTTGCCTGTCTTTTATCACCAGGTCTGGTAAACTACAGATCATTACCGCTACACTCACACCCTGGCTGCAGTTCACTGTTCATGCCCAAACTTTGTAGTTACTGGTAAACTACTGGTTATTACCGCTACACTCACACCTTGGCTGCAGTTCATTGTTCATGCCCAAACTTTGTAGTTACTGGTGAACTACAGGTTATTACCAGTACATGCCCAAACTTGTAGTTACTGGTAAACTACAGGTTATTCCAATACATGCCCAAACTTTGTAGTTACTGGTAAACTACAGGTCATTACCGCTACACAACTCACATCCTGACTGCAGTTCACTGTTCATGCCCAAACTTTGTAGTTACTGGTACACTACAGGTTATTCCAGCACATGCCCAAACTTTGTAGTTACTGGTAAACTACAGGTCATTACCGCTACACTCACATCCTGACTGCAGTTCACTGTTCATGCCCAAAACTTTGTAGTTATTGGTAAACTACAGGTTATTCCAGCACATGCCCAAACTTTGTAGTTACTGGTACACTACAGGTTATTACCAGTACACGCCCAACCTTTGTAGTCACTGGTAAACTACAGGTCATTACCACTACACTTAAACCCTGGCTGCAGTTCAGTTGCACATGCCCAAACTTTGTAGCTACTGGTAAACTACAGGTTATTACCGGTACATGCCCTAACTTTGTAGTCACTGGTCACCAATGACTCAAAGCATCGGCTGAAAAGTACAGTGGCTTGTTTCTTGCCTGTTTTCTCTACACTTTGATCCTGATGCATTGCATTCACTGCTGTGAGACTTCTTACTATGTCCATTGTCAGTTTAGGGTTTTGTTTGATGCTGTTTGTTGTTAGACTTATTATTCTGTTGTCAGGTTAGGGTTTGTTTGATGCTGTTTGTTGTTAGACTTATTATTTCTGTTGTCAGGTTGAGGGTTTGTTTGATGCAAGATATTAACTGGTTTGAGACAATTATTTGTGTTGTCAGGTTCAGGGTTTCTTTGATGCATGATATTCATTGGTTTTGAGACTTCTTATTATTTCTGTTGTCAGGTTGGGGTTTGTTTTTGATACATGATATACATTGGTTTGAGACTTCTTATTTCTGTTGTCAGGTTCAGGGTTTGTTTCATACATGATTTTCATTCGTTTGAGACTTCTTATTATTTCTGTTGTCAGGTTGGGGTTTGTTTGATGCTGTTTGTTGTTAGACTTATTGTTTCTGTTGTCTGGTTGGGGGGGTTGTTTGATGCTGTTTGCTGTTTTTCTGGGAGTGAATGGGAAGGGGAAAAAGGGGGAATGGAATGTGGGGTAGGGGTGGGCAGATTTGGGACAGGGGGTGGTTACCTACACAAACTCAAAAAGTCTTCAAAGAAAAGGGAAAAATTGAGAAATTTTGCAGGATTACATTTATTAGTAATAGTAAAAGGTGCGTTTGTATTACACAGACAGCATAATGTCCATGGATCACTCTGTGGAAAAGCCCAAATCACTGACATTCCAGGACAGTATGGCTGACATGCCCTCGCTCACCTATTAAAACTTTCATCCAAAACTTTGTTTTCAACATGGCGCGATTTGACACAAACCTGAGTATCAAGTGGTGGATCGTCAACTTACACACCATTTCATTGAGTCATGCCAACATTAACAACAACAAAAAAATACAAGAAAAAGAAAAAAAAAAAAGGAATGACTAATGTTATATATCCAAAACATATCATTTGAATTCAAAGGGTTTTTTTTTGTTTTGTGGGTATTTTCATTGTTGTTTGTATTGTTGCTGTCTTAGTCTTGTTTTTAATACTTTTTGCTAAGTCCAAATGATAAATCATACCTGACAGTCAAGAAAACAATAAAGTGAAAAACTATCACCTTTTGAACTGTTCACAGCAAACTATCTTTCATAACCATCACTTAATCTACTTTCATTACTGCATTTCATTTTACACACACACACACGCACAGGCACACACACACATGTGCGCACACACACACACACACACACCACACACACACACACACACACACACACACACACACACACACATCTCAACAAGCTATACTGGTGCAGGTCAATAATGTAGCTATTTAGTCAGTGATCTAACTCGGTCATCTCATTTTCTATTAAATTGTGTTCTATGTGGCTTCTCTTCCTGATGGTATGATGGTGAAGCTCTGGATACCCCATACTTTGTTTCTGGTGTTACGTGAACAAGATCAATACAGCAACATTTGTTAGTTGTAAGTATAAAAATAAAGATAATTCTAAGCACAATCCATTCCAACATGTTTTCTGCTTACAGTCCATTCTAACCAGGTTTTCTGCTTACATCCATTCTAACAGGTTTTCTGCTACAGTCCATTCTAACAGGTTTCTGCTACAGTCCATTCTAACAGGATTCTGCTTACAGTCCATTTCTAACAGGTTTCTGCTACAGTCCATTCTAACAGGTTTCTGCTACAGTCCATTCTAACAGGTTTCTGCTACAGTCCATTCTAACAGGATTCTGCTTACAGTCCATTCTAACAGGTTTCTGCTACAGTCCATTCTAACAGGTTCTGCTTACAGTCCATTCTAACAGGTTTCTGCTATAGTCCATTCTAACAGGATTCTGCTTACAGTCCATTCTAACAGGTTTCTGCTACAGTCCATTCTAACAGTTTCTGCTTACAGTCCATTCTAACAGGTTTCTGCTACAGTCCATTCTAACAGGATTCTGCTTACAGTCCATTCTAACAGGTTTCTGCTACAGTCCATTCTAACGGGTTCTGCTACAGTCCATTCTAACAGGTTTCTGCTATAGTCCATTCTAACAGGTTCTGCTTACAGTCCATTCTAACAGGTTTCTGCTAACATCCATTCTAACAGGTTTCTGCTACAGTCCATTCTAACAGGTTCTGCACCTTACAATATGTATATCCGTTCTTTCAAGTACAAGCACACACACACACACACACACACACACACACACACACACACACACACACACACATCCACCCATACACACATGCGCGCTTATGCATGCATGCACATGAGGTGAATACCACACATGTACATACACACACACACACACACACACACACAGAAACACACCACATATACGCAACACAGAATGCTTTTAAAACCTGTTTTTATTCATGCATGGTGGCAGTTTGGCTGATGGTAAGAATGCCTGTGAAACATCAGAAACACACACAGCCATCACAATAAGCACATGATGAACACATCACACACAGCCTTCACAATAAACACATGATGAACACATCACAATAAACACATGGTGACCACATCACAAACACACACAGCCATCACAATAAACACACGATGAACAAACAAAAGAGGCCAACATCGACTGACAATATCCCTGCATGTGCATGGAGTGTGAGTTCCCCCCTCCCACACACACAGCCGCTCACGCTAAATCCCCTGCCTATGTAGCGGTTTTGGCATTTTAAAAAATTCATCATTTAACGTGTTATGTTTGGTCTGTGTTAACATCATGTTTGGTATGTCTGAAAAGAAGAAATCAAGGACTCTTAGATGAAAGTTCTTCCCAAACTGTAAGAGATTCTGCTTTGAGATGACGCACGGATAGATGAAGTAACCAGAACACACAGAAATAGAAACAAGTGCAGAGTTTGATGATCAATGTTTAGTAATGGCATGCAGACCTATCGATACAAAAAAGCACTCACCTAATACACTAATGGTTATGGTGCTTTTCGCCATCAGTTATTTTCACTTCACACAATTTCACAGAATTTGGGCTAGGGAGATCTTGCGAGTCAAGTGCCTGTGTGTGTGTTAATGAATCAGTTGAATTGGCTGATTTGTCACTGTAATCAAGAACATCTTCAAATAGACGTTCCTCATCTTCTCTATTATCTCCACTGTCGATCGACTCTCCTTCATTGCAGGAACCGCCATGAATACATTCTTAAATAACTTGTTCTAAGAAATGACTTGCCAGCGCAGAGCTGGCATTCTGACTAGCAGACGAAAGGCCAGAGCCAGAAATGTGGTCAGTTCAGGTCTGAAAAATCCAGAGAGGGATTCTTTGTTTCAGCCGCAGATAGTGAATGTGAACTACGCTTGACCTTAAGAACTAGGGCATGTCAGGCCACCAAGAACCCTCTACTAAGTTCTGGCAGAAGTTACTTCTCTTAGACCATTAAAGTTTGAATACTAGAATTTTAAAAAATAAGAATGCACGGACGTGTGCACCATAGACAACAGGTCTCTCAGTTGGCGCACAGCACCATGTGCGCCATAGGCAGCAAAGCTATGTGCAATGCACGGAGCCGTGTGCATCGTAGGCAGCAAAGCTATGAGCATGCACAGTGCCGCGTGCGCCACAGGCAGCAAAGCTATGGGCAACGCACGGAGCTGTGTGCACCATAGGCAGCAGAGCTATGACCAATGCACAGAGCCATGCCCACCATAGGCTAAAAGTTAAACACGAAAATACTGTACAGCAAGCCAGTCAAAAGAAAAAGGAGGAACTTACACCAACCTTCTCTTCTCACTTGTCTTCTTCTGTGCATGGTTTTTGTTTCCCCTCCCTTCCCCTCCCACTCCCCCTCCCCCCACCTCCTTCCCTAGATACCTCCAAACTCATGTGTCAAACCAGGACAGCTCCAGCACACACAGGAAGAGGTCCAAAGGTCAGTGAGCACAGGTAGGAGTGAAAGGGGAAACAAAAAGTACAGGCTGGAGAACACCTGACTGGAAAAATTTCAGGTAGAAGTGAAGGGGAAACAACATGCAGGCTGGAGAACACCTGACTTAAAAAATATCAGGTAGAAGTCAAAGGGAAAACAACATACAGGCTGGAGAACACCAGACTGGAAGAATCTCTGGAAAGGGCTGGGGAACAGGGGCAGCCCAGGCCTGGTGGGGTCCTGGGACAGTGCTCTGATGGGGAACAGGGGCAGTGCTCTGATGGGGAACAGGGGCAGTGCTCTGATGGGGAACAGGGGCAGTGCTCTGATGGGGAACAGGGGCAGAGGTCTGATGGGGAACAGGGGCAGTGGTCTGATGGGGAACAGGGGCAGTGGTCTGATGGGGAACAGGGGCAGTGCTCTGATGGGGAACAGGGGCAGTGGTCTGATGGGGAACAGGGGCAGTGGTCTGATGGGGAACAGGGGCAGAGGTCTGATGGGGAACAGGGGCAGTGGTCTGATGGGGAACAGGGGCAGTGCTCTGATGGGGAACAGGGGCAGTGGTCTGATGGGGAACAGGGGCAGTGGTCTGATGGGGAAGAGAGGCAGTGCTCTGATGGGGAAGAGAGGCAGTGCTCTGATGGGGAACAGGGGCAGTGGTCTGATGTGGAACAGGGGCAGTGGTCTGATGGGGAACAGGGGCAGTGCTCTGATGGGGAACAGGGGCAGTGCTCTGATGGGGAACAGGGGCAGTGCTCTGATGGGAAACAGGGACGGATTAAGCCTGGTGTGGTCCTGGGACAGTGCTCTGATGGGGAACAGAGGCAGTCTCTGATGGGGAACAGGGGCAGTGCTCTGATGGGGAACAGGGGCAGTGCTCTGATGGGGAACAGGGGCAGTGCTCTGATGGGGAACAGGGGCAGTGCTCTGATGGGGAACAGGGGCAGTGGTCTGATGGGGAAGAGAGGCAGTGCTCTGATGGGGAACAGGGGCAGTGCTCTGATGGGGAACAGGGGCAGTGCTCTGATGGGGAACAGGGGCAGTGCTCTAATGGGGACAGGGGCAGTGCTCTGATGGGGAACAGGGGCAGTGCTCTGATGGGGAACAGGGGGCAGTGCTCTCTGATGGGGAACAGAGGCAGTGCTCTGATGGAAACAGGGGCAGTGCTCTGATGGGGAACGGGCACTGGCTAGGCCTGGTGGGGTCTGATCCCAGGAGAGTTCTCCAGCCTGCCAATTCGAGCACTGCTTGCTTACTGTGCAAACCAAATTAACAACAAAAAACCAGTACAGAAAACTGCTTTGTTCTTTGCATGCCCTGTACTTTGATTGGGCTATGAACCCTCCGAATCACTTTGTGCCTCATACCTCTCATTTGTCTGGTGACCCACAAACCCTCTGAATAGCTTGCTTGTTTGTTTGTTTTATACCTCACATATCAATTTGTTTGTTTGTTTTATACCTCACATATCAATTCGTTTGTTTTATACCTCACATATCAATTCGTTTGTTTGTTTATATACCTCACATATCAATTCGTTTGTTTGTTTTATACCTCACATATCAATTTGTTTGTTTGTTTTATACCTCACATATCAATGCGTTTGTTTTGTTTTATACCTCACAAGTCAATTTGTCCAGTAGATCACAAACTTTCAGGTTTGTTCTGAAGTTCATATGTACTTTTCATTCAGCTCGTTTCTAATCCTGTGTATTGCTTTGTACTTTACACATTCCTTTCATCTGGTGTCTTGGTAACTCTCTGTGCTCTGTACTCCTTCAGACATCCTGTTCATCTGGTGGGTCAGTGACCCCCTGTATTGCTGTGTACTCCTTGCGCTCAATCTTCAGGTGAATCTGGAACCCTTGTTTGTTTTCTTTCTTCTTAAAGGATAAACAGAAAACCAGAGAGTACCAACGAGAGTTGAAATGAATCTAAAAGAAAGTAATGCGTGTGACAGAAATGTGTGGGTGTGTACCTATGGATATATATATCCGTGACTGTGCTGAAGTGTGTAGACGTGCACTTGCACTGACTGTGCACAGTATATGAATTTCCATGCATCTGCATGCGTGCATAATGCTCCTTCAGTGCACTGAATCATTCAGCAAACACTCCTTGCAATGCCTTCCACAACCTGCGAGTCTGTGAGTCGGTAATGTATCGTCACCTACGCCGACCTTCTCTTCCTAGTTCTCTTCATCTCTGCACCCATTTCTGTTCTCCTTCCACTCCATCCACCACCCCGCTCCCTTCTTCCCTAGACGCTCCACCACCTGCATATCCAACACACACCACAGCACATGACTCGGAAGGATTTCACAAGGCCAATGCAGACACTGACAGCAGCATAAATATCCAAAGTTGAACTTTCTTCTTCTTCTGCCTCCTCAACACACTCCATCTTGTTCTTGAGGCATTAGCTGACTCCAGGTCTAGGAGGATTTCTTCCACAAAACTGTTCACAGAGAAGGGGAGGATGGGGGGGAAGGGGGGGGAGGGGTAAAGGGGAGAGAAAAACAGCCAGCAGCAATGGTTAATGGAAAAGTCATGATGGTTACAAAACAAACAAACAAGTAAGCAGCACAGTGGGATAAATGGACTGTTTTCAGGCCTACAAGGTGAAACTTTTTTTTTTTTTTTTTTTTTTCAAATTGTGAGCCAGGCTTTTCACATTCTAAACTATCCAATACATCATTACATCAATTCTGGTTCTGAGCTGTGATGTCCAGCTTGTGAAGATGAGAATTTGATCAGTCTGTGTCTGTCCAGCTCCAAGCACTGTTCAACCAGTGAAATCTTCAATGTAAAGCACATGCCGCACCCTATTTTTATGTGATGTACAGATCTACATTTCCATTTCCTCAGCACTATTCAACCAGTGAACTCTTCAATGCAAAGCACATGCTGCACACTATTTCCATGTGCTCTGGTGTATGTACAGTTATATTTCCCAATATAGCAGTCATGTAACTGCAAAATGAAGTACTGTATGCACTATGTAACTGCAAAATGAAGTACTGTATACAGTATGAAACTGCAAAATGAAGTACTGTATGCACTATGTAACTGCAAAATGAAGTACTGTATGCACTATGTAACTGCAAAATGAAGCACTGTATGTACTATGTAACTGTAAAATGAAGCACTGTATGCACTATGTAACTGTAAAATGAAGCACTGTATGCACTATGTAACTGTAAAATGAAACACTGTATGCACTATGTAACTGCAAAATGAAGTACTGTATGCACTATGTAACTGTAAAATGAAGTACTGTATGCACTATGTAACTGCAAAATGAAGCACTGTATGTACTATGTAACTGTAAAATGAAGCACTGTATGCACTATGTAACTGTAAAATGAAGCACTGTATGCACTATGTAACTGTAAAATCGGGTGTGGCCCTAACCGGGTGTGGCCCAACCCCCCTAGAGTGTCAGGAGATAAGGGCCGAAACACTCGCTTGAAGGGGGCTTCTCTTCTGAGGACTCTCTGCTGCCACGCTCTCCACGAGTTTCTTTCTACTATGCACTATGTAACTGCAAAATGAAGCATTGTATGCGCTAACATCAATGCATGCCCTTTTCATGAATAAAACAGATTTCTTCTGAATAATGGAGTTAACGCTTTATTCCTAGACACCTTGTAGACCTAAATCACAGTTAGTGGGAAATAATGAGCGATCAAAATACATAATAAACAATGAATGCATGTAAAGCACATGCACATTCACACCTTCTCTCTAATGACTTTTTTTGCTCTCTGACATACACACAAACACATTACAATGGCAATATGAAGATCATGAAACATGACCTAAATGATCTCAACTGCTCCCTCAAATCATACATGCCCTAAATACACACACACACAGTTATACATACACACAGAAAATACAACTACAGTGAAAAGCATGTATATAATGTAATGTTCACAACAGCTGTTCATTTAACATGCATAATCAATCACTGTTCCTCTCACGCTTTTCACATTGTCCGCAATGCACTGTACGTTGCGACACCTCTCTCCAACTTATCCCTGCTCTCACAATGTATAGGATTCATCACATTGTCCACAATGCTCTACACCTTACAACACCTCTCCCAACTTATCCCTGCACTGACAATGTGTAGGATTCATCACATTGTTCACAATGCACTACACCTTACAACACCTCTCCCAACTTATCCCTGCTCTCACAATGTGTAGGATTCATCACACTGTCCACAATGCACTATACCTTGTGCCATCTCTCCCAACTTATCCCTGCTCTGACAGTGTATAGGGTTCATCACATGCACACGTATCTCCACAGACTTCTTGCCCTTTCATTTGGTAGCTTGATATATGTCATATTTCCCCTCTTCTTTATTGCTTACCACAGTAATTTTCCATCTTATAGCACACACACTCTCTCTCTCTCTCTCTCACACATACACACCAGCAACGACAACAAACAGACACACACACAACAAAAAACCAAACAACAACAATACACACACACATGCCTACATGCACAAATGCACGCTCCGAACCACCCACCAATCCATGTGTACACACACACACACACACACACACACACACACACACACACACTACACACACACACACACAACGCGCGCACGCTCAGTCAACCCCCCCCCCCCCCCCCCACACACACACACACACACACACACTTACTTCTTGACGTGGGGCTTGGCCCGGCTGACCAGGTGCTGGACGTGGGAGCGCACAGTGTGGGGGTAGCCCTGACCCGCCTCATGCGTGGTGTGCAAACGCCGGGCACATGTTCTCTCCCTCCTCCTTTCCCTCTTCCTCGTTGTCTTCACTGTCATCACCATCATCATCCTGCTCCTTCCTCGTGTCATCCACAGACGGGGAGGTGACATAGCTGTCAGAGATGGGAGGGCTGATGTCCACCTTGAAGGAGTACGCCTCTCTGCGAATCTGAACATGTCACAAGGTAAAATGAAGTACAGGACAGAAAGAAAACAGAAAAGGAAACCCTAACAAACAAACAAACAGAACCTTAACCCTTTTGATTCATACTTTTCTAGGAACCATTGTTCCTAGATTCTTATAATACAAGCATCCCTTCATTCTTGGATTCAGAGAAAAAAGGAAGAAGCGCAAAGTGAGAACTGCCACGTGTGCATTAGCAAACCGGCCAGAATAGAGCGGCGACCACCTTTCCCAGGCTGTAGGGGCCATCTGGCATCCATTCCATTCATAAACACTGCCCCACAAGCGACCCGTCAGGGAGAAATGACATGTACCAATAACGTGACTCCCACAAAGTTCAAAGCCCTTACTGTGAGAACCGATTTTCCAGGCTGCAGGTAGGAAGGGAAGGATTTCTGCAAACCGGAAAACCAGGTTGTAGGGATGAAAGAGATAAGCAGCTCTGCTTGGACAGTTTGTGGATCAATTGATGTGAGAGTGGGCCATGGAGCCCAAATAACCATTCTTATTTACCTCTGATTCTTTACATCTCTGCAACTCATTCTCTTTGCATCACAGTCAACAAACATACTTACCCCCACTGTGTGGTCAATGTGCCCACACATTCACACACACACACACACACACACAACACTGAATCATTACAACTCAGAAAGCTGTGCACACACAACACAACTCAGAAAGCTGTGCACACACTACACAACTCAGAAAGCCACGCACACTCTACACAACTCAGAAAGCCACGCACACACTACACAACTCAGAAAGCCACGCACACACTACACAACTCAAAAAACCGTGCACACACTACACAACTCAGAAAGATGTGCACACACTACACAACTCAGAAAGATGTGCACACTACACAACTCAGAAAACCACGCACACACTACCAGTGCCCTTACATTGAATCATTACAACTCAGAAAGATGTGCACACACTACACAACTCAGAAAGCTGTGCACACACTATACAACTCAGAAAGCCACGCACACACTACCAGTGCCCTTACACTGAATCATTACAACTCAGAAGCTGTGCACACACTACACAATTCAGAAAGCTGTGCACACACTACACAACTCAGAAAGTTGTGCACACACTACCACCAGTACCCTTACAATGAGTCATTACAACTCAGAAAGCTGTGCCACACACTACACAACTCAGAAAGCTGTGCACACACTACAACTCAGAAAGCCACGCACACACTACCAGTGCCCTTACAATGAATCATTACAACTCAGAAAGCTGTGCACACACTACACAACTCAGAAAGCCGTGCACACACTACACAACTCAGCAAGATGTGCACACACTACACAACTCAGAAAGCCACGCACACACTACACAACTCAGAAAGCTGTGCACGCTACACAACTCAGAAAGCTGTGCACACACTACACAACTCAGAAAGCCACGCACACACTACCAGTGCCCTTAACACTGAATCATGACAACTCAGAAAGCCGTGCACACACTACCTGTGCCCTTAACACTGAATCATAACAACTCAGAAAGCCGTGCACACACTAGCAGTGCCCTTAACACTGAATCATGACAACTCAGAAAGCCGTGCGCACATACCAGTGCCCCTTAACACTGAACCACGACAACTCAGAAAAGCCGTGCACACACTACCAGTGCCCTTACAGCAGCTTCAGATTTTAGTGACATTTAGTCACTTTGAGATCAAGAATGCTCCAGGAACTTATGAAATAACAAAAATGACCCACAGCCGTCAGAAATAAACATGACCAACACAACAACAGTCAAATGTCCCAGCAAACTGCATCCACCACCAGATTTTTCACACAAGATTTGATGTGGTCTCTAGAGGTTTGGGGATTTCTTTTTCAAAAGTATTCAAATTTCAAAACTGATCAAGCTCCTGTTTGAAATTTGATTTAAACCTCAAGGAAAAAAGAGAATGAGAAAAATCTTATTCCATAATCAATGATAGAAGGGGAACAAGACAAGAAAAAGGCATTCACATTCATGCACTTGACACAACACAAACATATACACAAAGACATAAACCCATGGAGAAGCACATCAACACACTCCTACACACCTTGGGCACAGATACAGACAGGTTGCCAATGGACATACACACCTTGGGCACAGATACAGACAGGTTGCCAACAGACATACACACCTTGGGCACAGATACAGACAGGTTGCCAATGGACATACGCACCTTGGGCACTGACACAGACAGGTTGCCAATGGACATACGCACCTTGGACACAGATACAGACAGGTTGCCAACGGACATACGCACCTTGGACACTGACACAGACAGGTTGCCAATGGGACACACGCACCTTGAGCACAGATACAGACAGGTTGCCAATGGACATACACACCTTGGGCACAGATACAGACAGGTTGCCAATGGACATACGCACCTTGGGCACAGATACAGACAGGTAAACCCATGGAGAAGCAACCAACACTCCTACCCACCTTGGGCACTGACACAGACAGGTTGCCAATGGACAGGGACAGTGGGAGAAGATGGGGCTTCAGTGGTGAAGATGAAGTCATCGATGTCCAATACCATGTCCTCCTTCTCCGCAAACAACAGGTACAGGTATTTGAACGTCTCCGCCAGAACGAGGAGTCCATTCTGTCACAACACAACAATGATCTTTGAAACAACCATTTTGCTTCAATGCTCTTCTCTCTCATAAAAGTTCTGGGATTCCTGACAATATGGCAAAGTTCCACACAGAGAAAATGCTCTTCTCTCTCATAAAAGTTCTGGGGATTCCTGATAAAATTGCAAAGTTCCACACTGAGGCAATGCTCTTCTCTCATAAAAGTTCTGGGGATTCCTGACAATATGGCAAAGTTCCACACAGTGGCTATGCTCTTCTCTCTCATAAAGTTCTGGGGATTCCTGATAAAATTGCAAAGTTCCACACACAGTAGGAAACAGGGCGTTTGTTTGGACAGGCAAG
The DNA here is from genome assembly GCA_016801955.1 of Conus betulinus. Taxonomy (NCBI): domain Eukaryota; kingdom Metazoa; phylum Mollusca; class Gastropoda; order Neogastropoda; family Conidae; genus Conus; species Conus betulinus. The sequence goes on along the minus strand of JADBJO010026953.1, from coordinate 1,937 downwards.
TATGGGCAAAATATATTCTCTCCATAGTTGTGAATTAACAAAATATAGAAAAACATCCAAACAAAACACTGCTCAGTATAACTATGATAATAATAAATTGGGAGGGGGTGGAGGGGGGAGCATTTGGTGATGTTATATTGAAAAAGGAGGGATTCCTGCCAAAGCGTCAGATTTAACCCTTTCACTGCCATAGTAATCGTACAGCTATTGTTTTCAGAATGCCACAGTCACCACTTAGCACCAGGAGCATGCTGTGATTCACGTTTTGTTTGCATGGCTTTTTACTTAGGTTTCCTCTCATATTTGAATAGCATATGGAAGAAAATTGAGTTAGATGGGGTTAGATGGCAGTGAAAGGGTTCATGTCTTGTTTTTTCTGTATAACACTGTTAAGAACCACATCATTCTTTGATTCTTTTCACACATCAACATTGAAGCCTTCTCCTACAGGACTGAAAAAATTCTTTCTCTAGGATCAGCTTCCAGCTTTCTTTCTTTCTTCCCAATATTATCCACTTAAGACCAACTAGTAACCTTTCCTCTGAGTCAGAACATTCACTGACACAAAGAATCAAGATGAATTTATGAATTTTATGTATTTATATATATATATATTTTTTTTTAAAAATAAGTATTAAAAGGAAGTTTTAAAACTACAATATTGTTTCGAGCTTCAGGATCCTGAAGAGAGCAAGCGCTCGAAACAATATTGTAGTTTTAAAACTTCCTTTTAATACCTTATTTTAAACAGATGTTGCTCCCCAAGGGGTTGAACACCTTGAATTTTTATTAGGCTTTTTAACAGTATACATATATATATATATATTATATATATATATATATATATGAGGTGAATAGGTTGCAGTGATGTCTACTGGTGTCAAGTGCCAGAGTCAATTCATGAATTCACCCTCCCCTCCCTCATCCCAACATGCAGAACTCACTGATCCTCGTGGGCACCGTCGTTGACGTTTTTAATGGCCGCCAGCCCACAATCTACGCGCGCATGGCTTTGCAGGTTGTCAAGCACCTTCTTCCCCACCTCCAGGTAGTAGTTGTCTCCTGTTGCCTGCACACACACACACACACACGCACACACACACAACACCACACACACACACACACACATACACATCCACACACACACACATATGAAATGAAAGGTAGATGGGTTTCCATTTCTCCTGTTGCGTGCAGTATGGCCAGGCAGATAGATGTTGTCAGTGACATGGAACAACAGTGAAACAGTGTCACTAAACTAGCACTTTCTCCCCAGCCTCCAGTAGTAGTTGTGTCTCCTGTAAGGCCAGGTAGAGGTTCGTCAGTGACATGGAAAAACTCTATAACATATGCACCAGAACTTATCGAACAATCACTCTATATAACATATGCACAGAACTTATCGAACAATCATAACTGAATTGCTGAAGCACATGACATTTCGAAGCTGGTGTCCAAACTGGGCCATACTGACCGTGAGGGCCACTTGCCCCTCTGAGATTCAACACAGGGGCCGGGCCCACTGCAGGGAGATCTATTGTTCAGTGATCTGAACAACCCACTGGACATTCATATACACCAGTGAATACTGCAGTTTTTCCTAACAAAAGATGGAATTTTGTTTGCGTGTATCAATAAAGACATTAATGCAAATATTCATACTCAATGTGTCAAACAACAAAAGAGAATACCCTCCAATTTTACCTCAGAGATTGTGACAAAGGACCTGTTTGCTCCAAACTGACCGAGCTCTGACTATCACATCAGTGAGCTTTGAGTGTGGAGGGATTTTGCATTCACTTGCAATGTCACTAGCAATGACTGTCACATCATTGAGTTTTGTTTTTGTACCAAAGCATGACTGTCACCCACTCAGTTGAGTTTTGATTTGTAACGAAACAATGACTGTCACAACAACTATGGACCGGCCGCCCTGG
>JADBJO010026952.1:15000-21933 GCA_016801955.1 Conus betulinus | reverse complement strand
CTTGTTTGCAGCCACGGGCTTGTTTCCTGCCATGCAGATGGCTCCGGCGTATTGTCCCAAAGCAATATTACCATCTAAAAAGTACATCGACCTGTTTACTCTGATGGGCCATCAGTAAATCCCTTTTAACTGGGTTTACAAATCAATTAACTGGTAAGCCCCTTTATGGAGATATATCCATTGAAATGGTAAATAAAACAACTGTTTCTAGCACAGAGCTCCTCTTCTCTCCTCTCACACACCACAGGCCAATCTTCACATGCTGAACTGCAGACAGACACAGATTGGAGAGGGAGAGAATACAGAGATGTGCTGTGTGGTGGTACTGTGTATTTTATGTCAGAGACTGACTTTAGGGAGACAGACAAACAAATAAATGGAAGACAGAGAGAAATGAAAATGTTAGAATAAACAGGGATGAAGAGAGAACAGTCAGTACAAGACGGACAAAATAAACTGCATGTGGAACCACGATGAAAAAGATACATACTGCCACAACAAAAGCCCGAGTACCATTATTAAAAACCCAGAGCGGAGTCAGCGGCCTGAGTTTGAAGCACACAATGCTGCGATCTACTCACAAAGAAACCGCACACCGTGTGATGACTACGGGACATATAGTGTACGAAATCACTTAGAGGCCATGGTAAAGTAGCGGAAGGCACTGTCAGGACTGAAAGTTGCCATCTGAAACACATTGAAATGTGGTCATTAATTACTGTAGATCACATCACACTCTTGAAAGTAAGACAATAAACAGCTGTAGGTGCTCTAGCGGATTTAAAGTGGGGTGAACTGAGACAGTGATTGTTAGACAGAGAATTCAAGGCAGACAAACAGAAAGGGAGGAACGAGTAATGATATTGTGTACTTCCAAGGATAAATTTAATTGGGTCGTTAGTGGAGGCTTTTTTTCCTTTCCTTTTTTGGATCAGGCCTTTGTCCAAGAAAAAAACAAATACTCTGAAATGTAATACGACAATTGAGTACAAAAAAAAACGCCCAAAAATAAAAACACACGTGTGCAAAACAAACACTTATTCAACCACATAAAAACAGACAAGTTTCCACAAAAAATTTGTCATCTTCCAGACATCACAAACATCTGACCAAAAAAAAAAAAATGCATAGAACAATACTTACTTGACTGCAGCGAACATGAGAATGTTGGCTAACATTCTCTATGATTAGAACCAATAGAAGTAGAACAATGCCACTATTGTCATTAAATATTGCTATCAACCAACACTACATCAGAAACACTTAAACATTAACAGAAAACACCTTGGGCTTACAATGTCAAGGATCGTTCAACAATGAGCCACTGCATATTCTTAAGGTCGACAGTCTTGGAGGCATAAAAAGGAGGTGGGGGGGGGGGGGGAGTGGCACTTCTTCATTCACAGGATCTTTACACTGCACATCATTTCAATAAATGTCACAAACATGTCAAGTGTAATCAACACTAGCAATTATCAAATTGTAGTAACATCAAAATAATCAAATGATGCAATTATTAAAAAGAGTTATAAGTGATAATGAAGATACAGAGGAAGAGATAAGGTAAAAGGGGAGAGAGAGAGAGGGAGAAGAGAGGAGAGAGAGGGAGAGAGAGGAGAGAGAGAGAGATGAGAGAGCGAGGAGATATATATATAGTGAAGGAGAGACAGGAGAAGGAATAGGGAAAAGAGAATAGAAAAAGACTGGGTAGGGCACAGAGAATAAGCAGGTGTAAAAGGGGAGGGGGAAGGATAGGGGAGTTAGCAACAACAACAAAAACAACAAAAACATGCGTAACGCTTTAGGCGGTTCCGGTCTTCTTCAAATAGAGATTTTTTCAACTAATATTCAGGCACCTTAATTTTCATCCATCTGTTCAAGTATTTGAAATTTTCTGGCACTTTCAATTCTTTGACAATGATAGTCCCTTGCTTTTCCTTCAAAAACATGCAAGTCAGGATCATGATGAAAAAAATGATCTCAAACCATTCATCATCTGCTTTGATCATGATTAAGGTGGTCAAAAACCATTTCAACAGGACATACATCCTTCTTCCCATCAGCAATTCATATAATTGAATATCCCGCCATCCCCCCCCCCCCCCCCCCCCCCCCCCTCCACCCCCCCCCCCCCTCCCCCCACTCAGCCTTCCCAGTCGACTCATAAGCAGTCTTCAGACAAATTAAGGCCTTAGCAACTTCCTAACCCATCCGACCTCCCCTCTCCTCACTCTCCCTTCCCCCTTCGACTCCCCATCCCTACCCCCCATCCCCATCTCCCTGACCCACCCCACTGGAAAGCTAAGTAAAGATGTGAGAATTCTTAAGTCTGGAGCTGTGCTGGTGGTCCTGCTGGATCAGCTCTACCAAGACTGGAATCCAGGTGGGTTTATTTCCCAGGCTCAAAATGGGGCTTTCCCATTCCACATTAGACGAACAGACTCAATATAAAAGAATCATCATGCACCATTCAGGAATGGGACCAGCTGCTACAGTGTATTGTTAACACCGAGTGCATGGAAACATTCAGGATGAAAAATAAATAACCACCTGAAAGACACTGTCCTGGATGGTCTCGCTTGGGGCTGCCAGCAAAAACTGTTCCGAGTCATACGTAGAAAGGGGTGGGGGAAGAGGGGTGGGAGAGGGTGGGGGAGGTAAATACATAAGATGTAGTCCTAAAGGCTCTGCCCTGGCTCACCTGGGTCATTCTGGGGATCAACTCTGGGGGACCCAGGGGAGATGAAAATGGCTGAGCAAATCTCTAGCTGAAAGGAAGGAAGGAAAAGGGAAAGAGAAAAAGGGAGGGAAGAGGGAAGGGAAAAAGAAGGAAGAGGGGATGGAGAAAGAGAAGGATAAAGGGGGAAAAAAAAAAGGTAAAGTTTTCACAAGGCAAAAATCTGGAATGGTTCCTGTGACAGGGGATTTCCAAAAGCAAAAGTCTGAGTGGTGTGTCTTGGTGGCAGCAAGACTGGCTATGTGTGTGGAGGGATCTTGTGAGAGGAGACCCCACTGAGGACTGGATGATGTGTCTTGGTGGCAGCAAGACTGGCAATGGTAATGGGATTTTTTTGTTTTTTTTTTAAACACTGAACGCTGACTCGTGGGTCCCCTTCTTTATATAGCGTCAAAAAGATCAGATGTTGATTGTGGTCCTCTACGGAAGAAGAAAATGAAGAAGAAGATCATATCATATATAGAAAAGATATTTGAGTAGACTGGTTTCTCAAGATTTTTTTTGACAATTGATGTGGTATAATAAGATTGGTTCCAGAGTAATATACAGTGAAAAAAAAAAAAAAGTGCACCTTTTTATCCCTGAGTCAAGTAAATCTTAACAGAAAAAAGAGGGGGGGGGGGGGGGGGGGGGGGGCTTAACTATGTGTGACTTGTTAGAACGATTCTCAATTTATTTTACATCAGTTTTGTCTTGTCGAAAGGGAAGATGAGGGAGATGGAGACTGCAGTTGATTTACTCACAAAAACAGCGTGCAAAGTCCGAAAGTATTAGGACCATCCAAAAGGGGTGTGGAAAGACAAAGTAATTGTCTGTGTAAGACGCACGCGGCATAGCTGGTTTGCCACCATGTCGTCTGCGTCCGCCGGCCATGTCCAAAGTTTAATCTCAGTGCTTGAACGTGAAACTAGAGTGGTTTCCCTTGCAGCGATTGAAAGCAGGCCGCAGGAAAGCGAGACCTAGAATAAGCGCCTGCCGAGCGCGATGGAGCCAACGCCATAAAAGCTGTTCGCTCGCTGCGTGATGAGATTTTTATCCAGAGTATTCCTCTGTTTGACCACGTAATTGGCGTGTGTCCTTTCTGTTTCCGGGCGAATGAAAGGTGGCAACTGGCGAGGAAAGAAGCATCTTTGTTTATCTTGACAATACATTACAGTATACATGTCTGTTGACAGTAAAATTATTAGTATAGTGTGTGTGTGGTGTGTGTGTGTGTGTGTGTGTAATTGGGTTTTTTTGTTTGTTTTGGGGGGGGGGGGGGGGGGGGGGGGGGTGGGGGGGGGGGGGGGGGGGGGGGGGGGGGTGGGGGGCGGGGGGGGGGGGGGGGGGGGGGGGGGGGGGGGGGGGGGGTGTATTCATCTTTTTTTTGTCCAGTATACTGAAATCATACGAATAACCAAATCTAGAAATCTCATATGGGAGTAAGCACAAAAAATATGCCATTAACTGTATGCCATTGTTTTTTTGTTGTTTTCTTTTTCTTTTTTCTTTTTTTTTTTTTTTTTTTGGGGGGGGGTATCAGTGACAGTGTTTGTGTCCAAAGACAAATCAAGATACAAACGAAACTATAGTAAATACTTGAAAAAAGTGTGACAAGTACCTCTGTTGCACTACCATCACCCGTCTCCCATAGAACCAAATGGGCATAAAACAGTTTTATGTGCACTCTTTGTATGCGTGCATGTGTTGGGGGAGTGCATGCATGCAGCATTCTGCATGCACGTGTGTGTGTGTGGTGTGTGTGTGTGTGTGTGTGTGTGTGTGTGGTGTAAATCTTTTCTTATGTACAGTCTTTTCTTATCAGTCTTATCAATTTGGTTGTGATATTGGGAAACCAGTGGACCAACAAAGATTAACTGGCAATGTATATTAAAAAAAAAAAATGACAACTGGATCACAACCGAAGAGTCAAGAGGGGCTGAAACAGGATAATAATGGTCATTATTTTTGCAGTATTCTATTTCCATTTCCATGCTCAGCATCTACGAATATTGGCAATGTTATAAAAAAATATATATATATGACAACTGAATTCTCGATCGAAAGGGTCAAGAGGGGCTGAACCAGGATAATCATGGACATGTTTTTACAATGGTCGTGTAATGGTATTCTGTGTTATATTTCCATTCCCATGCTCAACATCTATGAATAAAGCTCTAGGCAAGTTATATATGGCTTAAAGCCCTTGTCTGGCAGCGATTTGAAAAAAAAAAAGAAAAGAAAAGAAAAAAGAAAACACCAGCGGTTAGCAGCAATGTTGCTTTTTATAAAGCGTATATTGTCCCATTTCACTTTATCACCAAGCTGGACAGAACATGTGTGGCACACTTTTTACTTTTTAACTGCTTGACCAATGTCCCCATTGCATGTTGTCGATTCCCTACATTTTTTTGGAAGTGTGTATGTGGTGTGGGGGGGGGGGGGGGGGGGGGGGGGGGGGGGGGTGGGGGGGGGGGGGGGGCGCTAACCTCAAGTACAGCATGCACCTAGTGTCTGGTTCAGGGATACTGGAGGCACAGAAAGGGAGAATGTAGGTGGACAATATAGTGGAGGGGTTATGCAAACACCAAGGGCGACAATAGACTAAGGGAGGGGAAAACCATGACAGAGCCAAACAGGAGGGAGAGAAGTAGGGAGAGTGAGGAACAGAGTGAGAGAGAGGAGAGCGCGAGAGAGAGAAACAGCGAGGGAGAGACAGTAAAACAGAGAGAGAGAGAGACAGAGAGAGAGAGAGAGTTTTAAAAAAAAGTCAAACCATCACTACAACAACAAAACAAATTTTATTGCTCTAACAATAATTTGTACCACCACAACAAAAAACATGTTTATTTCATTGCATTAATAAATGTTAACTCGCGCGCACACACTCACGCACGCACACATACACACACACACACGCACACACGAGCACGCACGCACATGCACGCACGCACGCATAGCCATAGAAAGTCCAAAGCGTCCACAGGGTAGAAAAGGCAGATCCAATTTATCGTGCTAACGGTATTGATCAGTGAAAATGGAGTACCTCGAGAGATTTGTCTCATGCCCTTGCATTTAGTCCCCTCACTGTCAGCTTTCAGAGGACAAGTGTCCCATTGAAAAAAAAAGAAAAGTGAAGCCCTGCTGCTTCTAAGTCGTTCCACAGTTCTGCCAGCTGTTGAGCCTGTATGTTCAGTCCATCTTTCGTGGAGGGACAGGTGTTCATTACCAACATACATCATAGCTTTTTGAGACCAACTCAGTACACACTGAAATCAGTGGATCAATGACAAGGTACAGTTAAGGTTAAAAAGCGGATCGTGCGAATGCCTTTTTAAAGTTTAATCAGGTTTTTTGGACACAGCTGGGAAGCACTCATCAAGGGGTGGACTATATCTCCTCATCCATTCTCAGCCTAACTACCAGCCGAACAACACATAACAGAAAGAACGGGGATAACATCGTTTCTTTTTAATTAACATTCCACCTGAATTTTTCTCTCCAGTACAATGGAACCAAAGTTGCAGCACGCATAAAAATATTTCCTTACTTTCAAACAAATGCAGCAATAGTCCCTCTTACCTGTATGTCGAAGTCGCTGTATTGTCTTCCTGTGATTTGATCTCAAATCCCGCACGAAAAAAAAAATGTTGCGATGTATGCGAAAGGCCTCGATCCGCGCTTCACTTGTCACAGGAATCGCACAGTCCATTATTTTCGACAAGAATACAGCATGAGGTCCGAGTTCAACAATTCGCAACACCATCCACAGCCAGAAAAGATTCACCAATGCTGAAGGTGAAGTGAGGATGGTAGAGAGAAATTTGGGGGCAAGATGTAAAGAACTCCGGGGTGGACATGGAGGGGTGCGCTGAGAGTCCAAGGGCAATGCGTGGGGGACCACAGGGAAGACATGTAATAGAGAAATGGAGGTGTGTGAGTGAAGAGGTGGAAAGTCTTTTGTTGCAGTGGTGTAGGCGTCCCCTGTTGTGGGCCAGCCTCAGTCCCGAGTCCCGCCACTGAGCCACCCAAAATGGAAATCGGAATAAAAAGATCTGTAATACCCTCAAGCTGAACCAAAACTACCCGACGGCTCAAAGTATCACAGCATCTGGTATATCACCCGCCATCCCCACCCCCCTGTTCCTTATCTGTCTCTTCAATTCCAAGGGTTATAAACAGATATCTTACCAAAACAGTCACATTCTCACCAACAT
>JADBJO010026952.1:7500-12500 GCA_016801955.1 Conus betulinus | reverse complement strand
TAGGAGCGAGCGCACGCACGCGCACACGTTTGTATGTGTGTGTGTGCGCGTGCGCGTGTGTGCGAGCATGTGTGTGCATGCCCGGGCGCACGCGCGCGCGTGTGTGTGTATGAAGTGACTGTGTGCGTGAATGTTCAGAAGATGACTTGGGGTCAAGAACAGCAACAAGACAATCAAATGCAATATATACGTGCACGCGCACACGCACACGCTCTCTCTCTCTCTCCTCTCTCTCTCTCTCTCTCTCTCTCTCTCTCTCTCTCTCTCTCTCTCCTCTCTCACACACACACACACACACACACACACACACACACACACACTCACACACACACACACACACACACACACACACACACACACACACATGCTAACACACACACACACACTAACACACACACACTAACACACTCACACACCAAGGCTTGCACACTCATGTCCGCACACTGGCATTACCCCACTGATGAACACACACCAGCGCACACACGTCTACAGTATACACTGGGAGCCCTGAGAGATTCAAAGTGTTATCTCAGTTGACATGTGTTTGATCATTTGTGTCTGTCGAAAAAGAATGATGGGATAGCGATTTTCAAGGGGAATAATTAGTGCGGTGTTTTTGCTTTTTTTTTTCTTTTTTTTTTTTAATGTATGCGCCAAATAAAAGCCTTTCATTGATCACTTACTTATCAATTTGAGATAAATCTGATATACAAGAACTTTAAAATAGATATTCGTAACGTTAAAAATACACATAGATATTTAATCAATCAATACTTAAAAATCAAGATTAACTATTAACTTTTTTTTTTTTAAACACCTGAGAAATGTGTACTTCTTGTTTTCAGTTAAGAGTTTGACTAATCGTACGTTGTCGGTAGTCAAGTAATATTGAAAATACTGGATAGATATAATGTGCTACATTCGTAAATCGATTATAATTAAATTAAACAAATTATGCAAAATATATAATGCACAACATTCGTAAACCGATTGTAATTAAATTAAACAAAACTATACAACATATATACCTGCAAATATTTTTCTATATTTTGACTACAAAAAGACGTAATGAAAACGAAAAAGCTCTAAGCACCTCAACATTGCGAAACATATGTATATTTACACTACACACCGCTGTAATAAATAATATACAACATGGCACAATTATAAAGAGACGCGGGGGGTAGCAAAGAGGATAAATCGCTAGGGCCTGAAACAGTCTGCGTCCATCGCAAGGGGTTCGCAGTATTTCTCTAAACGTCATAGAAGAGGGAAGTGTATCACAAACACCCGAAACTAAACGTAGGCCGTTACACTCAAATGCTGTAGAAATTATTAAGAAGATGATCGTACATCCTGAACCACACTTAACGTTGGCCGTTACACGCGAATGGTGTAGAAATTATTGCGAAGATAACCTACATCCCGCAACCCATTGTTGCATAGCTGTACCAAAGCTCTGTCTATGCATAACCACTACATTACCTGCGCGCTCAATTTTTGGTCCAGTGTCCCAGACCTACTGACAGTTTGTTACTGCTTATAGACCTAATGAGATATGTGGAATAAAACCTGCACTAAATCAATAAGAACCTTGACTTCGCACCCCCATCTGAGCCGCCACCATCTTAGAACGTTCAAAACTCCCGTAGACTTTATCCCTTCTTCTTAGAACGTTCAAAACTCCCGTAGACTTTATCCCTTCTTCTTAGAACGTTCAAAACTCCCGTAGACTTGATCCCTTCTTCTTAGAACGTTCAAAACTCCCGTAGACTTTATCCCTTCTTCTTAGAACGTTCAAAACTCCCGTAGACTTGATCCCTTCTTCTTAGAACGTTCAAAACTCCCGTAGACTTTATCCCTTCTTCTTAGAACGTTCAAAACTCCCGTAGACTTGATCCCGTTAAAGAAAAAATGGTCAAGTTTAATAAGGAGAGGAATTAAAAAAAAAAAAAAAAAAGACTCTTAATGATTATTACAACCTATTAATTGGATTTGTTGTCGGTTATTTCTGAAAGGTTAGTCTAAATAAAAACCATGCTACATTTAACTAGATTTCCATTTTCTTAGTTCACAGAAGTGTCGTCATGTACGAAGCGAAGTTCTGTTGACAATGACCTGTCACAGTGCTATGATTAAATGAAATACAACAGTGTAAATGTCAAAGTGCGACACTTTAAGCTGTCAAAGCCTTGGCAGCTGTGAGTTGGTGCCGAACGTGCAGCCTTCTGATGCTGAATGTGAACGCTGCCCGGATGCGTTTCCAAGGTTTTGGTCAACACAGCACTCTGCCTGTGTTTTCACTCGGATTTGGGGGGGGGGGGGGGGGGGGGGGGGTTCCTTGTATTCAAACTGGCTAATGTCAACCACTGCTTGTCATGTATACAGGGGGATTTTCTTTCTTGTATTCCAACTGACTGCCTGCCTGGTCATGTATACAGGGGGATTTTGTTCCTTGTATTGAAACTGGCGAATGTCAACCACTGCCTGGTCATTATACAGGGGGATTTTGTACCTTGTCTTCAAACTGGCTGATGTCAGCCACTGCCTGGTCATGTATACAGGAGGATTTGTACCTTGTCTTCAAACTGGCTGATGTCAACCACTGCCTGGACATTTATACAGGGGGATTTTGTACCTTGTCTTCAAACTGGCTGATGTCAGCCACTGCCTGGTCATGTATACAGGGGGATTTTGTATCACCCGCCAACTGCGCCCTGCGAATAAGACTTTCCCATAAACGACTGGCATAACTAATGAAATGGTGGTGAAAACTTGATGCTAAATAGCTCCGTTATGAAGAGTTTCAGTATTGAATTACAGGAAAACAAAGACTGTTAAGCCACCGAAATGGCATAGAAAAAAAATCATAAAAATAGAACAAAATGGCTTGCATGTCAATGTGCTGTTGGAAGGGAAGAAAAACTGATAAGTCGAGATTTTCTTTTCAATTGAATCACAGCAGGTGTAGTACTTGACAAAGGATGGTGGAAGCAGTAATCTTACATCATAATTCTCAAGTCTTGAAAAATTAGGAGCTGGACAGATAAGTTTGGTAGCATTTCGAACAATTACCTTTCCTGTTTGCATTTGCTTCCTTTTTTGAATCCAAAAAGAAAAAAAAAAAAAAAAAAAAAAAAAAAAAATCCTCATATCAACCTGACTAGGATAAAACCCTGGTCAGTTTGTTGAGGTGAACCCAAAGGCAGCAATCCACTTGGCATCAGCACCACCCACAAAAATTGAGGTCCCTCATGTAGATGGCAAGGTCAAGGACTGCCATGGAGGTTGAGGTCATGGTGATGGAAGATTTGAGAGTAGTACCTACAGTGGTGGCGGTCATGGGGCGAAGGTCTATGGAGGAGACTTGTCTGGTGGGAGAAAGCTGGCATCAGTGGATATTGTTCCTGACCCGGAAGAGGATTTGAGTAAGTGTGGAAGACTGACAGTGTTGGGGCGTTAATGAGAATAAACATGTTCGGCTTTTTATCTTCTTGTTTTTGAAGAAGCAGTGTTCCGAAAGACGTACATATGTGCATAAATGAAGCTCAGGAGTTCAACTCCGATGTATTAAAATATCACTGTGCATTATTGTGATACCTTTTTCTTTTAATCGAACGATGTGCTTGCCTGTAAATCAAATCGCATTACAATACGTCCAACAGGTATAAATGTTTAAACAAAAAAATCAACAAAGTATAAATATAATACTGGCAAAAAAAAAAAAAAAAAAAAACAAAAAAAAAAAAAAAAAAACCGCGTACTTTTGAATATCTTCGCTGTGAATGCCAAAGCACTGGTGGATGTAACCAACCAGTGGAAAATGTTTGTTTACGTCTGTGCTTCACGTGTGCTCGCGCGTTTAGCGCCAGTTGGATTGCATGTGCACAAAATGGCCACTTGGACAATTTTCTTTTCTTTTCCTTTTTTTTTTCTTTTTGTTGTTGTTGTTGTTGTTGTTGTTGTGCTTTGCGCCTGAGTGAAGCAAATTCAGGCACGTTTTGGTGAATGAACGCTCAAAGGAAAGCAAACAAACCAGACACACAGTGAGTCATTCTGAGGAAAACCAGTCCGTCAATACAAAGTGTAAAGATGCCGCGACTCAGTCAGCAAGAATGTGAGAACGCACTGGGGCGTTTGCAAGCTGGGCAAAGTCGGCCTTAAGTCGCTCGAGACTTCAACGTGAGCCAGAGCACCCTCAGCAGGCTTCTGAGTCTTCATCACACCAGCGGCTCCACAGCAGACCGACCACGCTCTGGAGACCTTTGGTAACAATTCCAGCTTAAGACCGCTACATCCGGGTCAGCCACCCGCGAAATCCCTTACAGTCAGCCACAGCAACCGCCCAGCAACTACCCAGATGTCAAAGAATCTCTGACGAGACTGTTCAGAATCGTCTGCATGATGTAGGGCCATAGGATTGCAGACCTGTCAGAGGACCTATCCTCACACAGCGTCATCGTGGGAACAGGCTGCAATGGGCACCTCAGCATCGTCCCTGGACCTTCAGGAACCACTGGAACAGGGTCTGTTTTTCGGATGAATCTTTCTTCCTGCTCCAACGCCATGACAGGAGGAGGAGGGTGTACCGCAGACATGGCGAGCGCTTTGCCCAGAACTGCGTGGATGAGGCACCTGCCCATGGTGGTGGTGGAGGCGTCATGGTGTGTGTGTGGGGGGGGGGGGGGGGGGGGGGGGCACCACCATGCTTGGAGGAGTCCCGTGTGTGCGAGTCCAAGACACGCTGAACGCCCAGCGGTATATGGCTTAAATTCTCCAGCCTCATGTCCTGCATCTTACGGCCGGACTTCGCTCGCAGTTCCAACAGGACAACGCCAGCCTCATACTGCGCGACTAACAATGCAAACTCTCACCCACAACAACATCAACGTTCTTCCTTGACGCTCAGTGTCGTCAGATCTCAAGACCATTGAGCACATATGGGATGAGCTGCTGGACAGACGAGTCTGGGCGTGAGTGCACGCTCCTGACAACGTCAA
>JADBJO010026952.1:0-2500 GCA_016801955.1 Conus betulinus | reverse complement strand
GATTTGATGATATTAGTTTCTCGATAATATTTTTTTTTTTTTTCTGCGCTTCTGTGAATTTATTGCATTTCTCAGTTTTCTAGATTCCTCTTCATAGCCATGTTGTTTAAGCAGATCTCTAAGGTAACCTGCCTCCTGTAACTCTTTAGTGTACCATGCCGGTCTAGGATCATGCCGTACTCTAATCGTTTTTAGAGGGGCGTGTTTATCATATATTTCTGTAAATGTTTTGATCCAAAATTCAACAGCAAGATCTGGATCAGTTATGTCAAAAACTGAAGAGATTTTTGAGTTAAGCAAGTCATGCAGAAAGTCTTGGTCGTTAAAGTTTGTAAAGCAACGGTAGGTTATTGTCTTGTGTCCCGTTTTGGGAATTTTTACTCCTTTTTTGGACCATGTGACACAAATTGGGTAATGGTCACTACAGTTTAGAACAGGGACGCAGGCTTCTGCTATGTTAGTGTTATCTGAAACATAAATGTGGTCAATAAGTGTCTTCGAGTTTGGGGTGACTCTCGTTGGAGAGATTCGATGAGTTGGTGTAGATAAATAGATAGATTGAATGCTTGCGTCCATTGGTTTTGCACTTTTAGAAGGTCTATGTTAAAGTCTCCAAGTAAAATGGTTTCCTTGGATTCTAGCGAGACTGCATCCATCATCGTAATAAATTTGTCGATCCAGTTTACTCTTTGAGATGGATTCCTGTAGCAGAATCCAACCAAAATGGAAGGGTTTCTTTTCAGCTTAACTTCTACCCAGACACATTCTACACGTTACTTTCCAAGTAGAAGTCGTCGTTTGAAGGTAAGGGTTTCACTGATGTAGATAAGGAGACCCGTCTCTCTTTCGCTTGTGTAGGATCTTTTCGGATTGTGTTATATCCTGGAATTGTTACATCATTGTCGCTAATGTGTGCAGTTAATCTGGATTCAGAGAGTCCTAAAATATGAAAGGGTTTTACCATGATTCCAAATCAGTGTTGATATATCTGATGTCTTATTGACTGCATGTTGGATATTAAGGTGACATATTCGAAGTCCTTCTTTACATGGCCACGCAGACTGGTTCTTGTTCATTTCTAGTTGTATATTGATGTGATGATTATAGGAGACGACGATTTTGCACGTTAACTATCGTTAAGATTTGTATAGTCAGAGAACACAATAAAAGCACATAAAAGAGAGGGAAAATGGGGGTTTTTACACACCGTAACAGCTTTAGGAAACTAGAACGAATGAGATGACAATAAAATCTTCACACTATATGTCCGTACGCTCCTCGGTCAGATGGTCTTCTTATGGAAACACTTTTTTTCTGAAATGAAAAGATATACACAAAAGGAAGTACTTCTAAAGCAAAATTATGACTAAGGGGACAGAAGAAGAGGTAATAAAAGGGTAAAAATGAAAATTAAGACAAGCAAAGAACCAACAATCCAAAATGAAAACAAGTGGGAAAAAAGCCACTCGGACACAATTACACAAGTCACGTAGTTGCTTGTAACTACGAGTTGGCAATGCACAATATTGCCTCGCTCGTAGTAAATAGTAGTTATTGCAGAAGTCTCCTGCTGCAGAGGTTTTGTTCAGTCTCTTTTCTATAGGGAACCTTTTTCTCTTTGTTTTACGTAAATACAAACACAAATGTGTCCGTATAGTACACACACAACAGAACAATCTTCAATGCAAAATGATAATGAAATGAGAAAAACAAGCAAAAGTTAAAGTTGCGAACAATTGTGCAACAACAACATACAAAAAAGGTAAACAATGTTCAAAGGAAAAGAATAATGAGTATTGGTCTATATATGACTCGTATAGTCTCTCAATACGGGCACGCGTCACACTCCCAATGTCAGCACATTTTGCCCGTCTTTTTAAACACTGGCAGCACTTCGATGACGACGCACCAGTTTTGTTTGTCTACAACACTCCCAATGTCAGCACATTTTGCCCTGTCTTTTTAAACACTGAGTGGTTTTATCACTGGCTTTTCGCTGCACCGCTGATAGTAGGTACTTCTATTCACAATCTTTCTACTTAAGAAGAGCGAATAGAAATCAGAGGGGTGGGGGTAGGATTCAGATTCATAATATTAGTTCGGCCCAGGAGGTGTGAATGCTGAAAAAAATAAATTCTTCTACTCTGTCGTCTTTTAATTACACACTCTTAAAGACAATAGGAAAAATATCCCTATAAACAAATAAATGAATTATTTTGCGTCTATCTCTGGCTGTTACTTCTTAATCAAACACATGGTAGGACGCGACCATGACTTAATTTGGTACACTGGCTTCGTCAGTGTACCAGCTGATCGATATGTCGATTAACTGTATTTTTACATAGGGAGGTTACACATAGACAAGTAGAGAGGTTGGGGGAAGGCAATAGCTTTTTTTCATCATTGTGTCACTAGGGCGACTTAAAATACTGGGAATTTGGCCTGGCAATCCGTCCTCCTCGATTGGTAGTGGAAAACATACAGGAATCCAAGGAATTAC
>JADBJO010026951.1:7500-21935 GCA_016801955.1 Conus betulinus | reverse complement strand
TCGACTTCACTGGGGAGTTTCTGGGCAGCAAAACACACTGCACGAGACAGGTGAGCTTTGACTTCAGGGACGAGGCTTGTTTGAACTGTATCGACCTAAGTGCTGCTGCGATCGTATTGCATGCTGTATGCTTCGCATGTAGTATCGTGGTTTATGTGTACTGTGCGATCGTTATTGCATGTATGCTTCAGCCATGTTATCTTTGGTTTAGTGTTCCTGTGCGATCGCTTGTGTTGTATGCTTCAGCATGTAGTATCTTGGTTAGTGTTACTGTGCGATCGTATTGTAAGTTGTATGCTTCAGCATGTAGTATCTTGGTTAGTGTTACTGTGCGATCGTATTGTAAGTTGTATGCTTCAGCATGTAGTATCTTGGTTAGTGTTACTGTGCGATCGATTGAAGTTGTATGCTTCAGCATGTAGTATCTTGGTTAGTGTTACTGTGCGCTTCGTATTGCATGTTATGGCCTGTAGTATCTTGTTAGTGTTACTGTGCGATCGTATTGTGTTGTATGCTTTGCAGCCTTGGGAAAGTGATGTTGTAAAAGTAGTACTTTTAAAGCCTGGGTCAGATAAAAGAGGTGGGCAACAAGGGACAAGGTGTGTGGGAAGTGTGTCATGCATCACTGACATTCTGTGTGAAGTAGGTGACTCTACGCATGCATGTGTGCCTGTGTTGTTCTGACACTCTGTGCCGTCAATACGTTGTTTTCTCCACGTAGAATTTCTTAGTGGGGATGTCGAAACAAGTGCAGGGCCTAACCCAAGCAAAGAGGTAAACCCAGGCGGTGACACAAAACCACACCAGACACTGCCTCACTTTCGAACGACATGGTGGCCAGGGTGTCCCCGTCAATGGAACGACAGTTGAGTGAACAGCTATAACAGCTATAAAAAAAAACACAAAAAGAACAAAAGAACAAAAAAAAAAAAACCTGGCATACAGTCTTTGGCAGTTATAGTACGTATCAGAAGAGTCTTGAAAATATTTGAAAGAAATCAATTACAATGTCACTACAATTTCTAAATAGCTCACCAAACAGACCACCAGGACCACATATTTTCCATTCTGTTAATTTATATCGCAAAGAGAATGTCTTTATTTGAAATGGGACTGCCCAAGCAACTTGTTCCTTTGATTTCTCATGTTCATGTTTCACTACGAACATCATTCATTGGGCATTTTTTTTTTAAATGCTGGCACCACTCTTTAGGAGCTATATTACTGTGTATAAGTCTTCACAGAAATGTTACGAGAATTTGGCAGAATTCCTTCTGGATATGGACCGAGTGTATGAAATACAGATTAAGTTTCAGATTGTTGTGCTCTGGTTTTCTGCAACCTATTCAATTATGTTAAGTTCCAGAATTCGCAGCCTTACAGTATTTACTGGTCTTCATACATGTAGTTCGGCAAAACGTTTTGTCGTGTTTCGATTTTGTCGTGTTTGATTCTGTCACTTTACATTCTCGATCAAAAGCGAGATTCATTCCTCTCACCTGACAGTGTTCGTAGTTTATTGTTAACACATTTCTGCTTCCGTTATAATACGATTACCAAACATACATAAAACTATATCGATATATTCATCTAAAAAAAAAAAAAAGCTTTTTTCAGTACTTGCAGGATATCATCGTCATTAATCATACTACGATAAGTGTTTTCATTATCATCTTTCCACTTCCATTTCTCAAGACATCCAGCCCTCATGTACTCCTTTACATCAGGACCAGCAGTTTGTGAAAAAGCCAAAGTGCAGTTCCAAAAGCATATGGTCAAACCCATTTCGGTCTGTTACAGAGAGAGAGAGAGAGGAGAGAGAGAGAGAGAGAGAGAGAGAGAGAGGGAGAGAGAGAGAGAGAGAGAGAGAGAGAGAGAGAGAGGGCGTAGCACTATCGTACACTGACCTTGCTCAATGGCAGAAGAAAGAAATCAATGGAGAACCATGCACACTGTTACCATTTGACATCTATCAAGCAGAACCCCGTAAAGGCAACTTTCATTGGTGCTACAACACGTTTTACAGCATTCACAATGACACATTACTTCAGCATTTTTTTTTAAAGAATGGTTCTGACAATTTTAAAACCATTGCCCAGGAAAAAATCTATGAACAACGTTTGCAATATTATTGCCCTCTTCAAACACACAAAGATATTATGCATAGGAAAGTAAAAAAAACCCTGTTTTGAAACCGTTTTTTAAAGGCTTTAAAACATGAAGAGCGCCTCTGCAAGTACAACGATGCTACAGATCATGAGGAAAATAACGTAGAGAGTTTCATGTTACCGACCGGTCAATAGAAAAAAGCACGGGAGGAGAACGTGCCTGTCTGTTGATGACTTTCTGTGCACTGGGTAAGCGACAGTGACTTAAGTTTTGTTCACCTATGCTCCATCGATTCATTGTTTATCAGTATGTATATCCTCATATCTTCCTATCTATCTATGTATCTATCTATGTATCAATCAAACAGTCTATCTATATATCTATCTATATGTCTGTCTGTCTATCTCTCTGTCGGTCTGTTCGTCTTTCTATCTATCTTTGTCTGTTTTGTCTGTCTATGTGTATTCGCAATGACACATTACTTCAGCATTTTTTAAAGAATGGTCTTACAATTTTAAAAAACCATTGAAAGGAACAAAATCTATGAACAACGTTTGCAGTGTTATTGACCTCTTTAAACACACAAATATTATGCATAGAAAGTAAAAACACTGTTGCTAAACCGTTTTTAAAAGCTTTAAACATGAAGAGCGCCTCTGCAAGTAAAACGGTGCTGCGGATCATGAGGAAAAAAAAAACGTAGAGAGTTTCATGTTACCGACCGGTCAATAGAAAACAGCACGTGGAGAAGAACGTGCCTGTCTGTTGATGACTTTCTGTGCACTGGGTAAGCGACAATGACTTAAGTTTTGTTCACCTATGCTCCATCGATTCATTGTTTATCAGTCTGTATATCCTCATATCTTCATATCTATCTATTTATACATCTATGTATCAATCAAACAATCATATATATATATATATCCATCTGTATGTCTGTCTGTCTATCTCTCTGTCGGTCTGTTCGTCTTTCTATCTATCTTTCTGTTCGTCTTTGTTGTATGTGTACGTGTACTGTGTTCATCAAAGAAGCGTTGCAAGTGTGTAAACTGTAATGTTTGCAGAAGTGGGTATGTACGCATGGCCGTGTGTCTGTTTGCGTATGTGTGTGTATGCATGCACTCATACGCACACACTTCCACACGAGCGTGCGCGCAGACACACACACACACACACACACACACACACACACACACACACACACACACACACACACACACACACACACGCACGCACGCACGCACGCACGCACGCACGCACGCACGCACGCACGCACACACACACACACGCACAAGTACGCACACACTCACGCACTGCGCGCGCGCGCGCGCACACACACACACACACACACACACACACACACACACCACACACACACACACACACACACACACACACACACACACACACACACACACACACAAAACACACACACGCACACACACACACGCACACGCGCGCCGCACACACCACGCACGCACGCACGCACGCACGCACGCACACACAACGCACGCGCACACACACACACACACACACACACAACACACACACACACAACACACACAGTATGTATCTCCTTACATATAGGCGTGGGTACATACGCACGCGTACGCACACAAACATGCACGCGTACGTGCGTGCAGCAGAGTGCTCACACAGCCTGCCCCAACCTCCTCTCTCTCTCTCTCTCTCTCTCTCCTCTCTCTCTCTCTCTCTCTCTCTCTCTCTCTCTCTCTCTCTCTCTCTCTCTCTCTCTCACTCTCTCACACAAAATACTGACTTACACTTGGTTACATACAGTGTAGAGAGGCGACTATGTTGTCAATGAATGATTATGCTCGTGGATCAGAAATTATCCCCTGTAGTCGTCTTGGCTCTCTAAGTCTGCACTACATGGGAAGAGCAGAAAGAAGATGTCTGAATTAGCATATTGCAGGATTTGATCAGCAGCGACTGTGTCCTGCTAAGCATAGCTGATTCAAGGATATGAAGAGATCCCTTACTACCCACAGCACCCACCACAGTGCTTTGATGACATGGGGCCATGGACAGACGATCATCTGATGCTAAGATGTGTTTCCATAAGCTGGGGACATTTCTGAAATGGCACATGTTTGCCTGTTCACTGGTTGACCTATTTACCTGACAGCTACTCACCCCGCGTTTGTATCAGTCAAGAGATCGAGGATTTCCCTTCTGTCTCTGCAGATCTGCCGGTCTAGAAGCATCATACGGAGCCGAAGAGAGACTGAATCATTAGTTTTTGTGACAGTCAGTTCCACAGGTGTCGGTGAGGCCTCTGAGTCCGGCCTGGAGCTGACTGCCACCAGGTGCGGGGATGCAGCCCGTACCCCAGCCGCTGTCTCCGTCCTGTGACATGGAGAGGCTGACCACCAGGTCAGCAGAAGACTCGTGTATTAAAGGGTCCCATGATTCTCGACGTCGAGAGATTGACCGCCAGGTCGGTGGATCAACGTGTGTCTTTTTCTGCTGTGTGGATGTTCCGGAGGACTGCACGAACTGCATCTTCATGAGCACCTCTGTGTATTGTGTGAAAGACTGTGACTTAGGCTTGGTGAAGGTGCCAGCGAAGTCTGCGCTGGGAAAAAAAAAAAAAAGTGTATTTCAGATGTCAATTTAGAGATCAGGGATTAAAGCTTCTTGTGGTGTTACGCGCCCTTACTGCTAGTGGCGTGTGTTGACATTCCTTGTGCCTGTTCATTTATATTATGGTCATATGTGTTTTGATGGTTCAGGTAGCATACAAAACTTAACTTGTGTGTTGCCTGGCTGTCTATGTTCGTGTGGTATGGGTGTGTTTAGGAAAAAAGTTACACGCAACCAAACTTTTTCGTGTGTGGGACATATATCGTAAAGCACGCACTTCCACACCATCCGTAACAGGCACAGTAAGCCTTCGCTAAACTCGATCAGGTAATCGTTTACTACTTGGTGAATAGAAATGATTTTCAGGCTAAAGAAAAAAAAAAAATCATACGAATTGTTCAAACTTGCGACTGTGAGCACTGCAAAAAACCCTCTAGTCATTTGACCATGGGCTCCTTTTTGAATTGGACTGGACTGATTTATTTTCTGGACGTAGCTTTTAATACTATCCGTAAAGGACATAATGACAGACGATCCTGCAAGCAATCCTGCAAGCAATGAACTCGGTCATCCCCAGGTTATTGCCTGACATTCCTTGGTCAGTGACTCCAGGCAGTGCACATCTAATCAGGAACCCTGCGTGCACTGAGCTCCTTGCCCTCTATGACTGCCACAGTCTACCTCTCGTCTAATGTGGCATCTCTTTGTCATGTCATTCATCATTCATGGACTAGTTTTCAAATCTTCATTTTTATGCTTCGACTTCCGCCTGCAGTCATTACAGTCTGAGATCCCCAACAGAGGTTGGAGCAAGATCGGCTGTGGACTCGTCAGCATATCCTCGCGTGATACAGCTCGTGATGAAGAAGACCAGAACCCTAAAGGACAGTACAGAGGAGGGCCGGTTATATGTCCCCCTCCTGTCATACTGACACAGGACATTTTTTT
Organism: Conus betulinus; assembly: GCA_016801955.1. Taxonomy (NCBI): domain Eukaryota; kingdom Metazoa; phylum Mollusca; class Gastropoda; order Neogastropoda; family Conidae; genus Conus; species Conus betulinus. The sequence goes on along the minus strand of JADBJO010026951.1, from coordinate 16,271 downwards.
CAGCAGTGGACTTGTCATGTCATCCTAACTTGTCATGACAGAGGGAACCTTATCAGGAGATGATGGTTACATCGCATTCACTATTATTACAATTTGTAAACGGCTGTCATCTGACAACTGTTATCATGATAGAGGGTGATTGTCTCTAGACAGCTGATTCTGTTACTTCACTCCAATTATGACAATTCTGAGGAATGATTATCACTGGATCACTGTTTATGTTGCCTTTACCTGTTATCATGATAGAGGGTTGATTGTCTATAGACAGCTGATTCTGTTACTCCAGTCTGAGGAATGATGATCACTGGATCACTGTTTATGTTGCCTTTACCTGTTATCATGACAGAGGGTTGATTGTCTGTAGACAGCTGATTCTGTTACTCCAGTCTGAGGAATGATGATCACTGGATCACTGTTTATGTTGCCTTTACCTGTTGTCATGACAGAGGGGTGGTTTCAGGAGATGTCTGGTTACATTTCCGTCAATCATAATGACAGGGGTATTACTGGTGGTAGTAGACTAATGATACCATCTCCACCAATCATTTTGACAGGGGTATTATCGGTGGTGGTTGACTAGTTATATCATCTCCACCAATCATCATGATGGGAGATGATTGTTAGTGGCTGGCTGGCTGCAACATCTTCATCACGTATGATGGCAAAAGGATGATTGTTAGTTGATGGCTGAGTACTTCATCCTCACCAAGTATCATGACAGAAGGCCAGTGGCTGTGGTGATCCCTTTGTGATTGCAATCCTAAGAGTATGTATAGGAATGGTAATATAGATGATGATGATAATGACAATGATAATGGCCGTGATCGGGATGACGATTATGATCATGATGGCAACATGAACAATCAGGTCAATGGCGATGACGACAGTGGTGATGATAGTAATGATGATGAAAAAGCTTTTGGTGATGTCGCTGCTGCTTCTGCTTACTGCTGCTGCCATTGTTTTCGTTGCTGCTGCTGCTGCTATAGCTACTGCTGCTGCTGCTGCTGCTGCTGCTGCTGCTGCTGCTGCTGCTGCTGCTGATGATGATGATGATGAGGAGGATGATGATGATGACGATACGGCGACTACGACGATAGTGGTGATGATGACAACGACACATGATGACGACGATGATGATGATGATGACGATGATGATGATGACGATGATGATGATGACGATGATGATGTTGATGACGATGATGATGATGATGATGATGATGATGATGATGATGATGATGATGATGAGATGATGATGATGATGATGATGATGATGATGATGATGATGATGTGTTATTTCCATCCAGTTGAATTCGGAAAAGAAATGGAGATCAAATGCATTTATACCTGAAAAGGGCAGTTGTATATGATTCATACCCTGAAATGCCTCATTAACAGTCATTGTACGTGATGGACATTGCAATGAATTCACAGTTGTGCCTCCGAAAATAAGGTTTGAACGTGTTTCACCCCACGACATGGGTGAGTGAGAGAGTTGTTTGTATGTGCCTTCCACATTGAAAACTAGTTTTAAAACAGATCATTCCAATGATGAAGCGTACTTTTTGATGATGCCGCTTAGTGCACAAGGTAAGACATATGCCACTGTCGTTCGTGACATTATTAACAGGATGGTTCCCATGTTCCAAGTGCATTGTATGAAGGATGAACAGGGTGTCATCATGGATCCGAAGGCCCACGCCTGTACATGTGGTATGTGAGATGATAGCATGCAGTGCCACTGGTGAGTGAGCATGTCATTCGTGTCCACATTGTTTGGGGTGATTTGTGTACATGTGTGCGTGTGCCCGTGCGTGTGTGCGTGTCTTCATATGTGTGTGTGTGTGTGTGTGTGTGTGTGTGTGTGTGTGTGTGTGTGTGTGTGTGTGTGTGTGTTTCGTGTGTGTGTGTGTGTGTGTGTGGTGTGTGTGTGTGTGTGTGTGTGTGTGTGTTTGTGTGTGTGTGTGTGTGTGTGTGTGTGTTGTGTGTGTGTGTGTGTGTGTGTGTGTGTGTGTTGTGTTTGTGGTGTGTGATAGTGTGGGTCTGTGTGTGTGTGTGTGTGTGTGTGTGTGTGTGTGTGTGTGTGTGCTTGAAAAAGAACATGGGGTTCTCTTTGACTTAATCAGCTCTGGAATCTACTGATAAGTTAAAGACAGGTGGTGAATAGAATGGGTCTCTCAAAGAACCTATGAATCCACTGATAAGTTAAAGACAGGTGGTGAATAGAATGGGTCTCTCAAAGAACTATGAATCCACTGATAAGTTAAAGACAGGTGGTGAATGAAAGAGAGAACTATGAAAACTACCACATCTGTCTAGACGAACATTAATTCCCACTATCTGCCTCAGGACAACCCAGAGAAAAAACACGTCTTGCAACATTACACACAGGTCACAACTGTTCCAAACATCACTGATTTGGGGGGGAAATTAATGTTGGTTGACCACTCAAAAAATGTGCTGATGTATCCAGAGCTAGTATTTCAACAAACTATTGACAGAGTCTGTTCCAAGGTGTCCCTTCTAATGCTGTTCTTTTCCCCTGAAACTTTGGGCAAATTCCTGACTTCATAAAACCTCCCCAAAGCACAGGGCACAGTAGGGGGTAATGTATGCTGTGTCAGTAGAGCGTAGAGGGTTTCCTCGTTTGTGGTACACTGTGTCTAGGGTACATGATACACTGTGTGGATTAATATATAGTATCATAGTATCATGGCCCCAGTGCACTGTGTGAGTTAATACATACAGTGTGAGGGTTGACTGCCAGAACCCAGTATCTCACATATAAATATATGAGGGAGATACAGTTTCTTGTCAGTCAACAACCTCGTGTGGTAGTAGGGAGTGCACTGCTCTCTGGCACAGAGAACATTGTGTGAAGTCAGGTATACCGTGTCAGTAAGGAATAGATTGTTCCCTGGTACATGGTACACTGTGTGAAGTGACGTATACTGTCAGTAGGGAGTAGACTGTTCCCTGGTACATGGTACACTGTGTGAAGTGACGTATACTGTCAGTAGGGAGTAGACTGTTCCCTGGTACTCAGTGCAAGTGTGAGATGATGTACACAGTCAGTGGGAAGAAGACTGTCCCATGGTACATGGCGCCGTGTGTAGGCGATGCATACAGTGTCACCACTCTCCCCCTGAACATCGTGCCCAGTGCGAGAAGATGTATACAGTGTCATTTTTGCTTGCACATGTGTTGAAGACACAGAGATGAGAGAGAGATGTATACAGAGAGTGTGACGAGAGAGAGAGAGAGAGAGAGAGAGAGAGAGAGAGAGAGAGAGAGGAGAGAGAGAGAGAGAGAGAGAATGGACGAATGAATGAACTATAATTATTTATTCAAAAGGCCATGGCCCATCTGAAGGGGGTTAAACATATGAACTGTGAATAAGAATATCAAGCTGTGGCCGCCCCTGGAGCTGGACCGACGTTGTTCAGTCCATGGATTTGGTTAAAAAAAATAATAAATAAATAAATAAAAAAAGTGGACAAAAAGACAGTCACTGGTGACAACTAGATCAACAAGAAAACAACGCTTTTGTGAACGTGAGAGAGAGAGAGAGAGAGAGAGAGAGAGAGAGAGAGAGAGAGAGAGAGAGAGAGAGAGAGAGAGAGAGAGAGAGAGAGAGAGAGACAACAGTCACAGGGGAGATACATCGCCTTAGTGGAGGCACCTTCCATGCATGCCTTTGATAGCAGTTATCTCCCTCAAACCATTCACCAAGTGTGTGTGTGTGTGTGTGTGTGTGACTGATGGACACCTCCATTGCCCATTGCCCCTCTGAGTGGTTTAACAGGGGAGAGGTGTAGTGAGCTGTCCGTGCAATCCTTACCTCCCCCTTCCATCCCCCAACCTCTCCTCAGTGTGCCGAGTCACTCGTCGCAGCACGAGGAACTTGTGAACCATGTATATCCAATCGTTTGCGACAACTGTTTATCGTTCCGTTTTGATGTTAACAGAGGGTGTGTGTGGCTGATCTGCTTTCGATCTGGAGTCGTTCATTGAGCGGAGAGGACCGTCTCTGCCATTGGAAACTGTCAGCGAGCATTTCTGCTCTTAGGACACTTGTTTGGGTCCAGGCTACGGCGGTCCTGGTTGTCCCGTCTTCACCGACGTGGAGCGATGGTCCTGTCTTTATTTTCTGCTTGAGTTCCAGTCTCTACGAGGTCCGAGTTGTCTCGTCTTTATCGACGTCGGGTGACGGTCCTGTCTTTATTTGCTTCTTGTAGTCCAATCTACAGAGGTCCAGGTTGTCCCGTTTTCACCGGCGTGGGGCAACAGTCCTACCTTTATTGTTGTCCTTGGGTTCCAGTCTACAGAGGTCCAGGTTGTTCCATCTACAGTGGGGCGACGGCCCTACATCTTTTTTTAATATTTTTTTTCGTCTTCACAAGCGTGTGTGTGGTGTGTGTGTGTGTGTGTGTGTGTGTGTGTGTGTGTGTGTGTGTGTGTGTGTGCGCGCGCGCGCGCGCGCGCGTGTGTGTGTGTGTGTGTGTGTGTGTGTGTGTGTGTGTGTGTGTGTGTGTGCCTACTCTATATATCTATTTGCCTATCAATGCATCTATTATCTATCTACCTATCTATCTCTCTGTCAATCTATCTGTCTGTCTGTCTGTCTATCTATCTATATTTTCTGCGTGCCTGAATGTATGTATGTATGTGTCTGTCTTCCTGTCCAGGTGTTATCTCTTCATCTATCTTCTATAATAATTATACTCCTTGAAGACAAAACCAACCAAGAACAGTTGATAGTTAGGGACTGAACAATAGACATGTCAGTTCCTCAACAGGCGATCTACCACCGAACACACACACACACACACACACACACACACACACCACCCACACACACCACACACACCCACCACCACCCACCACCACCATCATCATCACCACAACCATCATCACCACCACCACCATCATCACCACTGCCATCATCACCATCACTACCATCATCACCACCACCACCACCACCATCATCACCTCAACCATCATCACCACCACCACCACCACCATCATCACCACAAACCATCATCACCACCACCACCATCATCACCACTGCCATCATCACCACCACCACCACCACCATCACCACCACCACCACCACCACCACCACCATTATCACAACCACTACCACCATCATCATCATCGTCATCATCATCATCATCATCATCATCATCATCATCACTATCATAGTCACCATCATCATCATCATCATCATCATCATCATCTTAGTCATCAACAACATCATCATAGTCATCATCACCGTCAGACGACACAGCAAACGTCCCCACATGCTGTGGGTGGTTTATCACAGTGTTGGATCATCATGGCTAAAAACGCGGAGCAGTGACCACCCTCAGATGACGTCATGGTATCAGCGTCACACATGGCGAACTGTAGAGGGGACTCCGGCATGAGGTTCACTTCTGCGTCTGTGATTCGATAGAATGACTGCTGCTTGAGACAGACCTATTGGCTTCGTTACCAACAAATCAACAAAATGATGATGTGATGAATAAACAAACAAATCGATAGCTTAGAGCCTTAATGGTATATATTTGGATGATTTTTTTTTTCTATGTAAATGTGTGCTTACAAAAATTCTCCTTCATGTCAAGTTTTGTTTTTATATCTTTGATGATGAAAACGTTATGAGTGATGTTTGGTTTTTACCATTAATAAAGATTCCACATTTTCGTGTGTGCAAAACTGTATATACCTGTACATTTTTAACCGAAACGCTATGATCAACAGATGTGCTGTTTTGGCACAAAATTGTTAACAGTTTTTAGACGATACGTTATAGTAAAAAGGAAAAAGCTACTGAAATCATGTTTGGCGCAAATTCTCCAGTTAAAATGTGTAATGATAATTTGTTCAATGTACAGGAAAAACTGCATGTCTTCTGCAAAGTAAAAAAGGTAATATCTGCTTTTTTCTAGCCAAAGTGAGTTATTTTTACAATGATTTATTTTAATCTAAAGAAACGTATTCCTTTTTTGGCTCAGAAATCAAACATGTACAATATGTGCTGATCCAGTCTCTTCATGTGGCACGGACTGCCAGTGAAATCGAACTATTTGAAAAAAAAAAAAATCTTAAATAAGTGTTAGTGAACTGCCGAGAGAAACGTGGACAAACGAGTCACAAGACAAAAACACGACGTGTTTCGACCTCTTACGTCTTCTTCAGGCAAGTCACAAACAATTAGACAATGAAAATGAACGAGTCTGTCACTTAGCTTGATCTCCTCAGCGCAAGGTAGGCGTTGAATGAAAACGAAGCTGTTAAAAGGGAGATAATGAGTGAGTCAAGGTAGTAAGGATGATAATTATATCACTTATAGAAATACTAATGAAGGTCAAAATATTGAAATAATAAATTAAGTCAGGATTACCACTAATTTTGGTGATAATAAGGCAATAGCAGTTGTAGTATGAGAGAAAGGAAAGTGGGTTAGATGATTCTTAAACAGCATGGTTGCCGTGGCAACAGTCTCTTAGTGGCGATGGTGAAATCAATACTAGCAATAGTATTCTGATGATGCCGCTTACAACTATTTTGAAGGTAAAGGTAATAAAAGCAAGATAAGAAATATGTTCAGAAGATAGATTTGAATAATAATCATAATAAATAGATTCAAGAAAAATATAATGATATTAAAAAAAATAAATAAGTGAAACATATTGTATGAAAAAAAAAAAAAAAAAAAAAAAAAAAATATATATATATATATATATATATATATATATATATATATATATATATATCAAAAAATACCACTAAAATGCCTAATAAAATTCTTAAAGTGCTCAACCCCTTGGGGAGCAACATCTATTAAAAATCGGATGGTAAAAGGAAGTTTTAAAATCAACAGGTCTGTTCGAGCGCTCGCTCTCCTTGCTTCTCCTGAGGAGAGCGAGCGCTCGAAACAGACCTGTTGATCTTAAAACTTCCTTTACCCATCCTATTTTATATACATATATATATATGTATATATATATATATATATATATATATATATATATATATATATATATACCGAACACACACACACACACACACACACACACACACACACACACACACACACACACACACATACCACGGCGGCTGGTTTAAAAAAAAAAAAAAGTCTTCATAAGTTCACCATCTGTCCGTTTTGGGAATTCTCACTGACGTACAGTTTCAGCCGTGTCACCAGCTTATCACGACATAACCCAGGAAATGGTAAAGCAGAAAAAGTAAATGAGACGGTGGAGAACCTTCTAAAGAAGGAAAAAATGTGTTTGGTCTGTCGGTTTATCTCATAACACTTCTTCAAAAACGGATTTTCTTCCAGCTTGCTCCTGATGGATAGAAGGCTGTGAGTCCAACAATTACCCATGCAGAAAAAAATTTATGCCAGAACTACCCCCCCCCCCCCCCCCCTAATGTGCTATACCTGAATGAAGAAGAAATGAAGCAGGCTCAACAAGAACATGTCGATTGTCGCCACAGGATCAGAATTATGTTTACACTCGAAGATGGTGAGTGTGTCTGGGTGCATGATCTTAACAAGCCATGACTTAACAAAGCAGACAAAGCAAGCTCAAGAATTTTTTTATCGTCGTCACAGAAGTCTTTGGACACAAATATTGGACCATGTCCGGCTGAGTGATCCTGACAAGCCAGGGACTGTTTTCCCAACACGTGCACTGTCGTTATCACGTCCTCAGCACGCTCTGTGCCAACATCCGAAGTGATGGCGCCACAGTGGACCTTCTGCCGCGGAATGATGCAACCCAAGCCTGCCACCTCACAGTCCCACTGGCCAGCAGACAGTTCCCAGTCAGCACTGCCAGGACCTTCTGCTTCAGCACCACACGTCACAAGATCTCCTTCAAGCACAGTGATCAGACAACCAGACAGACACAGTTTTAAATCACTGTAACTCGGTCGCCATTGAGCACCACTGGCACACTTCGTTGAGTGAAAACTGGTGGTTCTGGACATTGTCGTAAGCTACTGCCAGCCACTGCTACTACACACTCTGAGGGGCCGGAAGAGCTCACTGGGAAGAGCTGACTTCAGTCCTACTCCAGTGACATCACTCTGATGCTATACATTCCGCCTGCCCATTCGCAGTCCTGCCCTGGCTCGTTCCGTCACAGCAACGGCACACGGCACCAGTCATCCACAAGGAGCAGTCCAGATCAAGTCATCACAGGGCACACGGCACCAGTCATCCACAAGGAGCAGGCCAGATCAAGTCATCACAGGGCACACGGCACCAGTCATCCACAAGGAGCAGTCCAGATCAAGTCATCACAGGGCACACGGCACCAGTCATCCACAAGGAGCAGTCCAGATCAAGTCATCACAGGGCAAACCATCAGAAGAGACGCTGTGCTGCTGCCGAATCAATATGGTGGCGTTCAGTGGTGTCCATTCTGATGCACCATACGCAAAACACCACCTCTCAATGCGCCAGTGGTGACAATAGCTGGTTAGATGCGGAAATAGGATGAGTGAGTGTTACTCTGTAGAGCGCGCTACACCCATCCGACCAGGGACCGTCAGCTAGGAGGAGTAGCAGGGCGAATGCTTCTCTTAAGTTCGCTTGGAGTTCTGCAGCATTGTCAAGATCTTTCTGTTGGTGGAGATTGTATTGGAGACGGACGGCCGTTTATCACTCTCCTCTTGCTCTTAAAACTTACTTTACAGTTCATCTCTATTTTCTCCTCTGACCGCCTGGAATTGTACAACGTTGTCAGGAC
>JADBJO010026951.1:0-2500 GCA_016801955.1 Conus betulinus | reverse complement strand
GTAGAAACCCGGAAAAAAAAAGGTTATGAGAACACTGGAATCTCAGGAGGCAATGGACGTGGCGAATTGCCTGGGGGAACTGTCCTGCTCCAAAATCGTGCTTGCAATTGTGCATACATGTCTGCGTATGCACATGTGTGTATGTGTGGGGTGTGTCTTTGTGTATTTGTTTACTTGCATGCATGTGTGGGTGCACGTGTGTAACCGTGTGCATGCATGTGTATGTGCACGTGTGTGCGCATATGCATGTGTGTGTGTGTGTGCGCGCGCACGCGCGCACACTCAAGTGTGTATGTATTGGTGTATGCATCTGAATGCATGTGTGTATAACATGCATGCATGCATGCATATGTGTATATGCGTGCCCACACAACAAGTGTGTGTGAACGTTTTTGTGTTAGTGTGTGGTGTGTGTGTGTGTGTGTGTGTGTGTGTGTGTGTGTGTGTGTGTGTGTGTGTGTGTGCATGAGCTTCAGCGTGTTGTGCGCACACATGTGTGAATGCATTTGCCTGCGGTTAAATGAGTGCACTTTCTATGTGTGTTAATTTGTGTACGTCTGTGTGTGCGAGCGTGTGTGCGTGCGTGTTTGCGTCTGTGCGTATTTATGTACATGCATGTGTGAGCTGTATGTGAATGTGTCTATGTGTTTTAAACCTGAAAATATGCAACTTTCAATGCAACAGCAAATACTAAACCTGAATACTGTGACCACCCCAGAACAGCAAGGGAAGTTATCGCAATTTTTGGCTTTGTAACAACAAGAAAAAGTAAGGGAAAGAAGGCAGTCAAACTATCTGTATATACTTAATCTGTGGTAACACACCGCATTTCTACAGTTCTCTCTGTGCCAAAGATCTTGCAGTTTCTTTTGAAAAGTTCTTTCCATTGTTTGGCAGTGACCCTGCATTTCTACAGTTTTTCTCTCTGTGCAAAGATCTTCGTAGTACAAACCACGCTCAGTTGCAGGTCTGCTTGTGTCGAAATTACACTTTGTCAAGCCGGTGCGTGTATGCTAACAAGCTTGTACCTGCCACTTCAGCCGCACTGTTACCCTGCAAACGCCTGTAATGCATGCACGCACCGCACGCACGCACGCGCGCGCTCGCACGCGCGCGCGCGGCGCACACACACACAACCACACACACACACAAAACAACACACACGGACACACACACACACAAAGCACCATTGGAGACATCACACGAAAGCAACCATGGTAGACGGCAACCCAACATACCACATTCACCCTCCACACACATATTTACATTCGCACCCGCAACACACATGCAAACACGCGCGCTGCTGCCACCTAAGTCACTACACCGTACACCACCACAACACACACACACACACACGCGCGCGCAGCGCGCGGCGCGCGCGAGCGAGCCACGACACACACACACCACACACACACACACAAACACACAACTTCTCCGCTTTTCTCTCGCTCTCTCTCTCCTCTTTCTCTCTCTCTCACACACACACACTCACACACACACCACAACATACACACGCACACACACACACACACACACACACACAACACACATGTACACACACACACACACACACACATTCACACACACACATACACCACCACACACACCACACACACACAAACACACACACACACACACACACACACACACACACACACACACACACACACACACACACACACACACACACACACACACACACACACACACACACACACACACACACGTACACATTCACATTCACACACACGTACACATTCACACCACTGACTGCCTGACTGAAACCATTTACTGTCAGATTAACATAGTGTTGTACTGACAATTCACACACACACATACACACACACACACACACCACACACACACACACACACACACCACACGCACGCACGCACGCACGCACGCACGCACGGCACGCACGCGCGCGCGCGCGCACGCACACACACTGATACCACACATGCCCACACACACCACACCACACACACACACACACACACACACACACACACACACACACACACACACACACACACAGCGCGCGCGCGCGCGCGCACACACACACACATTCAATTAAAAAACCATCAATCACAGAAGAAGGTAAATATGCCTCTTAATATTCAAACAGTTCATGTAGGAAATCTGATTTATTCTTGGCAGTAAACAGGACGCTAAACATCACGAAGTGAAATGTCAAACGCCTTCATGACGAAGTAATCAATGTGCATCGTGTTTGTTTTTTTTTTTTGTTTGTTTTTTGTTGTTTTTTTTCAGTGGTGCTGTTCGGCTAACGCCTAACATATTTGTCAAGAGACTCGAAAGCACTAACTATGGCTTACTATAGCAACGAGACACTGCCTTTTGATATCATGCTTCAGCATTATTATGAAGCACCTACTAATTCAGCTAGGTCTCATTTAAAACACCAGTTGTCAAGCCATTGCTCAAGGTTTGGGGGCGACGGGGGGAGACGAAACCTGAATCTGTGTGAAAATAGAAACAT
>JADBJO010026950.1:10000-21936 GCA_016801955.1 Conus betulinus | reverse complement strand
CAGTCTGTGTGTTCCTCTTCTCTTGAATCACCCCCGTTGAAAAACGTCATGTATGTATGTGCTCGTGGATTTAACACGCTTCTGATGGTTGTTGACACTGACCGAACAGATGTACATTTTATATGTCATTTGCAGCAATCATCGGTTGTTTCAAACGCACATAGTATCACCTCTGGGACCTGGCTCGGCCGGCACCATTACAGTTTGTAATGATGCTGGGGTGGTCTGGTGGCTGTTCTGATGTTGCGGCTGCCTGCAAAACAAGTCCCCTGTGCCTGAGGAAACCCGCTCTGCTTTGACAGCCTTCACTCACCTGTGGCCATAGTGCTACACCCCCTTCTGTACATGCTGAGCGCAGCTTTCGAACAACACAGACATCCCAGATACAGCGCCTGATGCAAGACGCCTGGACAAGAAGGTCAAGGCCAGATGAAGGAGCGGCGCGCGCGTGTGCAGTGTGTGTGTGTGTTTGTGTGTGTGTGTGTGTGTGTGTGTGTGTGTTGTAATTTTGATGATTATGCTCTACGGCGAAAACTACATCTATATTTCGTGTGTTTGTGGTGTGTGTGTGTGTGGTGTGTGTGTGGTGTGCGCGCGCGCATGTGGAGGTGGTGGGGGGTGGGTGGGTGGTGGGGTTGCGCGCAGTGGCATGAGTGCTTGAATGCGCTTATTATAAGAGAGAGAATAAGAGTACATTTTGTGTGTGCATGCAGGTTTGGGCATGCATTCGTGCTAATATGCGTAAGGAAAGAGAGAGAGAGAGAGAGAGAGAGAGAGGAGAGAGAGAGGAGAGAGAGAGAGAGTGTGTGTGTGTGTGTTTGTGTGTGTGTGTGTGTGCATATGAGAATGGATTGGGATTTAAAAACAATAAAATGAAAACACACACACACACACACACGCACACGCACACGTATGCGCGCGCGCATTATTAAGTATTTGAACTGTTGGCAACAAACAGCTAAAAATAAACCTTCTCTCTGCTATAGAAATTCTTTTGTTTGCACTGTCTACCGTTGCCATGTGAAATGTATATGTTAGGAGCCTGTGAATTCCCCTTCTATCTCTCTCCCCTCATTCCCTCTTACCTTTCTCTTTCTCTCTCCTTCTCTCAGTTTATCTGCCAGGTGGTCAGCCCATCTATCTGTACTGCCTGTCACAACTGCCTTTTCCTCTCTTTCTTTCTGTTTCTGTTAAGCACTTTCTTTAATTTTTGCTGCATATTCGCTCGTATGTCTATCGGTATTGTCTAGGTCTGTCTGTCTTCTGTACGTCTGTCTGTCTGTCTGTCTGTATCTCTCTCTCTCTCTCCTGTACTCTCTCTCTCTCTCTATCTCGCCTCCATCTTCTCTCTCTCTTCTCTCAGTTGTATGGACTGAAGTGTGCTGGTTTGTCTATCTGTCTGGCTTCCTGTCATATTCTTTCTAGTTGTCTGCTGTGCACTGTCGTCCGTCTCTGTCTGTCAGTCTGTCTATCTGCACCCCCTCTCCCACTCTCTCCATCTCTCTCTTTCTCTAACATGTATTTAAATATTCGATCACGTGTGAGTCTCTCTCTCTCTACTCTCTCTCTCTCTCTCTCTCCTCTCCTCTTCTCCCACGTCATGTGCGCGCCTCTCTCTGTCTGTGATAAGGTGCCCACCATTGGGACACACACACACAAACACACACACACACACACACAAACATACAACACACACTACTTTGATTATACACTTTGATTCTTAGCCTAAAGGCTCTCCTCTCTTCTCTCTCCACTGTGCATGTACATAATTATGACACCCCCCCCCCACACAACACACAGAGAAATTAGTATACACATGATCTCTCTCTCTCTCTCTCTCTCTCCTCTCTCTGCAACCCCTCCATGGTTAGTATGAGTGCATCTGTGTGTGTGTGTGTGTGTGTGTGTGTGTGTGTGTGTGTGTGCGTGCATGCGTGCGTGCGTGCGTGCGCGCGCACGAGCATGTGTGTGTGTGTGTGTGTGTGTGTGTGTGTGTGTGTGTGGTGCATGCGTGTATGTGTGTGTGGTATCATGAAGCAGTGACACGATGCTACGTACATGAAAAGAGCCACCGAGCTGTCGGCTACTCGCTGTTCAAGGGCCTTAACCTGGCGAAAGTTGCGATAAGCGAGGCGGGCAGGTGCGCTGTCGGCGGCTTTGAAGAGGTTGATGTGAGGGTGGAGAGGACTGCCGCAAGGCTGCTTGTTTAATGTCGCCGGCCATCGATGCGTCGTGGGACATCGTACCCCTATCCCCACGCAACCATCGACCCACACAAGGAACTAGGTCGCTTTGTTTCCCAGTCATACACACTCGTATTCTTACCAATGCCATTCTGACTTCACAACCCATCCCCACTCTCTCTCTCTCTCTCTCTCTCTCTCTCTCTCTCTCTCTCTCTGTAGTACTGTTCGTTTTTGTCTTGCCTTGTAACCACATCATGTAAATGTAAAAAAAAAGGAAAAAAAAAAATGTTGATATTATTGATGCATTGTAGTTGTCTAATTATCATCCTTAGCTGATTGTTGTATGTTATCTTTTACAAACGGAATGTAACTCTCTCTCTCTCTCTCTCTCTCTCTCTCTCTCTCTCTCTTCTCTCTCTCTCTCTCTCTCAATAGGAGGATCGCTTAATCTATATCTGCATGCGCTGATTTTTTTTCTTCTTTGTAATCAATTTCTTTATTTTTGTTTGTTCTTTCAATTGCTTTTTTTTCCTTTCAAAGTCATCCATGCCTTAAATGTTCATGGATGATTTTTTTTAATATTGTGAAGGTATGTGTGTTTGTTAAAAGTTTTGTAAGACTTAGTCCTAGTCATACTTAGTCGATTAGCTGGGAAAGGGCCGGATGAAAAAAGTATGTTTGCGGATGTTACCCTTCGAAATAAAGCTTATCATCATCATCATCATCATCATCATGACGTGACGCTTGACAACACCATCCGATCGGCCCACTAAAACACCAAACCCCAGAATAGATTTCAAATCTGTGCCCACTCTCCCCTCTCAACCCCCCCCCCCACTGACACGATCAGTGCCACAGGAAAAAAATTGCGTCACGATAAATATGTGCCGCCTTTCATGCTTAGCAGCCTACCTCCCTCCCCCCTCCCCCCCCCCCCCTCAACCCTCCCTCCCCATGCGGTGTGATACAACGCAGCATGGGGGTGTGTTCTAACAATAGCCCGTCTCACCCCCCCCCCCCCCCCCCCCCGACCAAAGGCTCTCTCTACCCCCGCGACAAAAAGGCATGTGCCGCGCTCTCCACCACCACCACCCCCCCCCTCCGTACCTATGGTCCCCGTCCTCGCAGACACCTGCACGTGCTCGCAGACACCTATGCGGATGCATAAATTAACTGGGGCTCACGGACAACTCTACGGATGCATAAATTATCCCGTGCCGATTAGGTTCAAACGATTTCCAAGGCGATTGGTGACTAGACTAAATCCCTCCCCCCTCACCCCTGATGGGTGAATGACAGTTTGTCGAAATTTGATTCGGCAAGCGAGAGATTCATATAGCAGACACACACACAGGCGCAACTTCACTGACCCCTCAGGACTGCCTGTAGACAAGAGCAGAGGAAGACAAAGGGACAGAGAAGGCCTAGTCCATTCTTGGTAAACTCCTTGATCTCAAGTCATTCCCTGTTCATTCCCAGGAAAAGTGAGTTGGAACTCTGTTTTACATTTTTGAATCTATGTATTGATTTTATGTATGCTGTGTGTGTTAGCATTGTAACTTTTGTACAAATGCTTAGCAACATTTATCAAACTGATGAATGATTATTTTGTGTAGTAGTTTGCTTGCCATCATATGGCAAAAGCTCTCTCCCAGTGGTTTTGATTCTTTGTTAACAATCTGACCACTGCTCTTTGTGTTCACCCTGACTTTTGTCAGTATGCAACTCTGTCTGTTAAGATAATAATTCAATGATTAAGTTTGATCAGGAAAACAGTATGCCTGTGCTAGGTAAAAATGCTACTCTGATTTATAAATACTGGTGATTATTGGGATGATTTGTAGTGTATGACTTTAAGTCTACACCACATGTGTACTTGGACTAAGCATAGCCCAAGTCAGTGTGATTTAATTCATATGAAACAAGGGAAGAGTTGTTTAACTAAAACTGTAACATTGTATTACTGTCTCCTACCTTTTTTGTAAGCTTAACTTAGCTGTTGAACAAAAGTGGAGGTTAATAGTTATAACAGAAACTCTACCATAGAGAAAACTTTGCTGCTGGCTGAGTCTCACACCCCTTCTGAAAGAAGAGGAAAAGGGTAAATGTGTGCACTCTACAAGCCAGCCATCAGATTCTCATCTACAGATCAAGTTCTCTTTATCACAGAACTGGGATCCTGTCACGCTACACATTGCGACTGAACCAGAAGCTGGGACTTCGCCGGAAACCGGGGCAACACCAGACAACAAATCTACACCAGTGGGAAACTGTCTTCTCCGAAGCAGAGCTAAGTTTGCTTACCACCTGGACTCAAAACCATCAAACCCTTACCCTCACTTTATGATGAAACAGTGAGATCCTGTCTATGAGTACCCCTCTGGCTACAATACTGGGTATTACCCCTGCGAAATGGTCTGGAATAATTCCATAAAAGTTCTAGAAATGTTCTATAATTTTCCGGAAATACAGTTATAGAATGTCTAGAAGCTGTTCCAGAAAATTCACGTATATTAAATGAGAATGACGGAATATTTGTGGAACATTCCACAAAATTCCGGAACAAATTTGTGGAGTAACTCCACAAAGTTATAGAATAATTCTATAACTTGTGGAATAATTCCAAAAACTTATGGATTTAATTCCACAAACTTACAGAATAATTCTATAACTTGTGGAATAATTCCGGAAAACTTCTAGAATTTATTTCCATTAACATCTGGAATAATTCCACAAACTCCTGGAATATAGTTCTGTAATTTTCTGGGATAATTCTACAAAACCCCTAGGAAAATTCCATAAACTTCTGGAATAATTCCACAAACTCCTGGAATATAGTTCTATAAACTTCTGGAATAATTCTACAACCCCTAGGAAAATTCCACAAACCTACAGAACATAATTCCATAACTTGCAAAATAATTCTAGAAACTTGTGGAATATAATTCCACAAATTTGTGGAATAAATTCCACAACCTAAACATAGCACTGCCTGGCTCATAATTTCATAGAAAAGTTGTGGAACAAGTCCACAAGTTCACTAAGTTTGCTAGAAAAGTGATTTAAATAAATCAACTGTACGGCATGACAAGGCAACACACAAATATCAACACCAGAAAACCCGTTTCAATTTCAGTTTAATATAACATTTAATTCTTTGTAGCACAGGCAAAAAACAAAAGGTAAACATCATGAGTCTTGAAATGCTCACTCCAAAACAAATTGTAAGTTTATCTCATATTGCATATATAAACAAAAGGGATTGCTGATTTATAATGTCTCTTTATAATATCCAGTTGATGTCCAATTCAGAATCATGTTATGGACACATGAACAAAAGTTTGACTATAGGAACAATTTAAAAACTCAAGCTGTACAATTAACATGTCCCTAATATGAAAAAATTATTTCATAAAATCAAATGATATTCATACATACATGTGCACTTGAGGAAAGGTGGGAAGGGACAGCACAATTCTGGTTGTTACAACTCCAGGCGCTGCTTTTTACATCAGGTTTTATCTGTAGGCACTGAGAACTACAATGACTGATTAATCATCGGCTCAGATATTTTTGAAACAACAAACTAATAACAAAGGTTAACTGAACTCAAATCAAAACATCAAAAAAAAAAAAAAAAAAAAAGAAAAAAAAAAAAAAAAAAAAAAAAAAAAAAAAAAAAAATACTATGTGAAAAAAATTTCATTCATAAAAACTATATTCAGCATAAACAATAATAATGGAAGTCTGATAATGGGGGTTACCACTGTACAAAATTGAAGAGATCTTCTGTCAGACTCAAGCAATACAGTTTAACTTGACAGGAAATGTCATCACTATGACAGACAATATTCTAGGTCTTGTAAAGATGCTGTTCAAGAACACTCTAAATGTAAAGTTTGCTGACAGTTTTCAATTTGAAAGGATTTTTTCAAGCAGTCTTAAAATATTCCAAACCCTCATACTTCCATCAAACTAATGAAAAGTTAAAGTTTTAATGCCTATCTGAAATCAAAAGTAAATGAAGCACTTGGGCGCACTTCATCTTCAGTTCGTGCATCTTCAGTTCTCACCCTTTCTGGCTGGGGCGGCATCAGATCGCTGAAAATAAATGCGAAAAATGGATATATAATTTAATAACAATAATATTAATAATAATAATAATAGTGAAATATTTACATAGTGCATTCCTCCACTCAGTGTGGAGTTTTATGCGCTGAACAAAGATATACACCTACATACATGCAAATGGGTCTAAATGCCCACAAGCATACACACACACATAAAAAAAAATAATTAAAAAAAAAAAACCCACTCATACATATGCACTGCGCACACACACCCACAAACTGGCACACACAAACACATATATACACAAGCGCACACACAGCATTACCACCACCAACCATCAAAGTCATGTGCCTTATACAAACAATACAAATAGTTCAAACAAACATTATTTTCAAAACTGAAAAAAAATTCATGCTGTGAAACTTCACTAATAATAAATATAAAAAATATCCAGAGTCTAACCTGGCAGAACGTGATGGACCTTTGGCAGTTGCCCCTTCTGACATATCTCACAGACCAGCTGGTCCACGATTGGCTGGGACAGGGACAGCTGTAAAAACATACAAACATACACCACTAAAACATCCAGACATTTACCACCACTAGCGCTTGCAAAATTCGATACCTCACACTTTGTGCTCAGTGCTTTGACTGAGTTGGCACTGTCCTGATAGACCACACACACAAACACACAGACACATATGCGCACATTTACATACTTATCATCAGTGATTAAAAAATTGCTAAAGATTTTTGCTCTTAAACTACTCATTTTGGACCTTGAAACTACTCATTTGGATTTTAAGGGGGAACTGCGCTTTGCGCTTCGACCCCTTGGCAGAGGTTTATCCGAAAAGTAAGGATGACATGACCTTCTGAGGATGCCAAGGATGCTTGATGCTAAATTTGGTGTCGATCAGGTAAGAACTGTGGTCGTACATAAGGGATACACACACACACACACACACACACACACACACACGCGGACAGATTTCGAAAATTTGAGGCCATGGCAATGCGTCACAGCCAATTTTTAGAGAAGTGACTATGACCTGGCCAAAAAATGAGACACACGGGGCCTAAAAACTCATGTCTGTCTCTCCTCTCCCTCTTCCCCCCCCCCCCCCCACCCCACCCTATCATTTTAAATTTACTTGTGATGTGTGTGTGTGTGTGTGTGTGTGTGTGTGTGTGTGTGTGTGTGCGTGTGTGTGTGTGCTTGCATGCATGCGTGTGTGTGTGCGTGCATGTATGTGGGCATACACATGCACTCTGGATCTCACTTTGATCTGTGTCTCTGCATGTGTGTGTGTTGGCAAACTGACCTTCTTCACCTTTCGCTCCATATGAGATGCCAAGCTTTTGCAGCACCTCATCAGCAGAGTGACTGGTTGCCACAAGGTGCTGCATCCTTTCTGAAACTGCTTCCAGTTCCTTTTTTGTCCCTGCAATGACATGAAGCATTGACCAGCATTAAACAATGTTTTTTTTTTCTTTGGTGCAAGTTTTATACATTAATTTTTTCAATTCCTAATTATTGATCAAAGCTTCTAAAAATATCTATTTAAAAAAAAAAAAAAAAAATATATATATATATATATATAGAGAGAGAGAGAGAGAGAGAGTAGATTCATCGAGACCATTTTAAAAAATTCAAATGCCTTTTCTATCCTCTCTTCCTCTGTCGTCAGTACCAACATTTCCATTTATTCTGGTACTGGATTTCTACAGAGTTGCATCTAGGATTTTTAAAAAGTGGGGGCAGCCCCCCCCCCCCCCCCCCCCCCCCCGGAAAAGAGGGGGGGATTCTGATCCAAAGAGGGTCAGGTGGGGGGTGGGGGGGTGCGGTGCTGTGTAAAATGCAAATTTAGCTATGTGTACACACACACACACACACACACACACACACACACACACACACACACACACACACACACACACAGAGGTGTGTGTGTTTGGGGGGGGGGGGGGGGGGGGTGTTGAAGAAGAAAAACCAACTTACCTCCTATCCCAACGATGATGGCGGGATATAGCTTGCCTTGGTATCTGGCCTGTACTTCGTCTCCCAAACCATAGCCATCAGCCTCTTTTCTGGGCACCTCGATGCTGTTAGTTTTGGAATTGGAGTACAGCATCTCCTTATACCAAAACAATGCCACTTGACACAATGGAAAGAAGCCATTGTTGCAGAAAATTCTTGGAAAATTTGAAACAAATCTTTGCAAAACTGAGCTGGGATTAGGCTACGACCGTCGAGGAACGCTACCGCTGTTAGAAAAAAAACCGCGCATTCTGGCACCGGAAAACTGACCAATCTTTTGACTCTTGGACGGTTCGAAATGTCTGGCACCAGGGTGTACAATGTTACTGAAGATGTCAGTGATGTGCGTAAACGAACGCTAAACAGGCATGAAATGTCAATGTTTGACTTAAAATAAAAATGAGGGTTACGTTATATTACCTTTATAAATGAGATTGTTTTATTTATTTTTAAAAAAAAGCAGAGATGTTTGTGTTGTTTTGAAGTTTCACCTGGTTCACAAGTGAGCTCCCCTGATTTGACCCAGTCAGTCGGGTCAAGGTCGAGTAAGTATGATGGCGGGCCCTACCACGTAAAAGCGATAGTTTTATTTTAAAAAGCGAAAGCGCACGACCATTCCAGTGTTCGTTGTGCCCAAGGACCTTTGCATCGAAGCAGACATGTCTTCAACCATCTGCATCATTTTCATAAACTCAGTAAGTATCCTTAAACGGTCACTTGCTTTTTGTTTACGAATGAAGTCATGGGCTCTCACGAATTGTGTGTCAAGTGTTTCAAACAAAACAACGACTGGATTTTTCTCAGAATGATTCGTGGCTATTAATGCATCTTATTGCAGAATCAGTTGTAGCAGAATCTTCAGCGTGTTGAAGTTGGTTATTCAAAGGAAGAAGAAGCAGAAGAAAAATGTGTTGATTTGATTCGATTTGGATTTCAATCTGGCAGGTTTTGTCTTTTTCCTTGCCACGGCAACATGCCATTGTCTAACTGGTCGACCGTGTTGTAGGGGGGGGGGGGGGGGGGGGGGGGGGGGGGGGGGGGGGAAGGGGGGGGGGGAGGGAGGGGGGGGAAGGGGGGGGGATGCGAAGGCTTATCTTGTATTTAACTGTTTTGCTGTAAATTGAGAAAGACCAATCTCAGTAGGAAAATGTTCAGTGAAGACTCTTCTTAACTGATTGTGTCCTGGTGAGGGAGTTTACACAGGGAGTTTACAAAGGCATTTGACAAGGTAAATCAGAGCATGCTCCTGCCTAAGCTGCGTCTTTATAGTATTCAGGAAAAAAGCTCATCAAATGGATAGAAAATTCCTCAGCAAAAGAAGACCGGTGGTTGTTGTCAGTGGCATCAAATCCACCAGCACTGATGTTCGGGAGTACCCAAGGATCAGTCCTTGCTGTGCCTGATTTTTGCATGTAGATCAAATATCAATAATTGTCAAGACCGTTTTTCAGTTATTTTTTATTTTGTGTTTACTTTTCTTCAGGTTGATCTCATTGTTATTAAATTGAAGAATATTTCTGCAGACATTTTTAAGATGATGTCACAGATCAATTCATCCACACATGTATGCTGTTGATTGTAAGCTAGTTATAAATATAATTATGACCCCAAACCTCCCCCCAGTCTGCTGGCATTTGCAAGCAAAATTTTCCTGAGCCACTGATGTACTGTTATCAAATCTGTAGTATTACTGTTACTGTAGAGTCTAAAATTAAACTTTCAGAGTCGCAGGCTAACCTTTAATAATTTGCACTGCTTAGCGTCAGGCTGTCACTGTGTCAGTGACAGGAATTATAATAATAAACTTACGCTGTTACCATTATTAAAAAAATGTTTTGTGGGGGTTAGGGAGTAAATAGGTTATTGATATTAGACGTGTTGTTAGCAAAAATGTGTTGTCTTTATACCAACATGCACTTTGTAACAATGCTCTTTGTTTAACACATCAGGTCCAGTGAAGAGGGACAAGAAAAGGTATCTGGAAGATGACTCTGCCTGAAGAAATTTCAATAAAAAACGAGAGCAGTGTTCCTGATCACGTTAAATATGTGCATCACAGTCGTCATTGGCATACTGAATTTGATGAAAAAAAATGATCCCTCGTGCATTATTTTGATGTACATTAAAAAGAATGGAAGAGGGAAAAGAGAAGCCAACCTGCATACCCTATTTTTATAAACTGTTTAAGCAGGAAAAGGGACAGACCCTTTCATTTTTTTTGGTAGGTGACTGGTACTTGTAGGTGACTTATAGGTGTCTGTTCACTGTAGGGTATGAACAAAAAGTAATCTTATTTCACACATTTTCTGTGCATCTGTTTCAGACCATGCTGATTTTTCTGACGACCAAGAAGATGAAACCATAAACTCCTCAAGCAGTGATGCCAGCTTTGACTCTGAAGACAGTGATGATGCTGACATTCATGGCAGTACTAGTACACAGTCTGGTTGCAGCTCCAGCACTGAAGAGGACATTTCTGTTTAAGATTCAGAAACCCAGCCTCAAGCAGCAGATTCGCCAGCACTTTCTCTTCTTTCGTGCTTTCTTCGTCACAACATGTCTGCAAGCACCTCCAAAGATGACTGTGATCGACACATTTAAATGTATTTGTCCTGACTCAGACACCATTCAGCAGATGAACTATGATGAGATGTGGAAAATCAGTGTCTAGTTTTTCTGGTGCCTTACAAGAGTTCCACTATTGTCCTTTGTGCCCTGAGCTTTTTCCAGAAGATCCAGACATTGTCAGCTGTACTAAAGAAGGGTGTGATGGTCTGCGATACAAGGGCACGGATCAGACAAAGAATGGGCGACAACCAAGGCACAAGTTCATCTTCAGTGACATGAAGTCCCAGCTGAAGCTGCTGCTTGAATCCCCAGGTAAAGATAGTAGATTTAAAAAGTAAATACACAACTATGAGAGGAGGATCTCAGGAACATCAAATTTAATTTCAAATAGGCACCCTGGAAGAATATTTACAATTAAAAATTATTCTACCTACAGAGCTTCAGATTGATTTGCCCCCTGAAGACTCCATGGATCATGTGACTCCTGAAAATCTGAGTCAGTTTGTTTAAATGATGAGCGCTAAATGAACTAAGCAAAAAAAAAAAAAAAAAAAAAAAAGGCTTGTTTACAGTTTCTAAACAGACCCAAATTTTGGCTGCTGACCCTGAATGTTATCAGTGGGGATTTTTTTTTTATCAATAAAAAGGAAAGTGGTGTTCCCGCATGCTCAAATATATGCGTCATGGTTGTTTCCAAACTGGTCCCAATTATTGGCTGCTGACCCAGAATTTTATCAATGGGGAATTATTTTTTTAATCAGTAAAAAGAAAGTGGTGTCCCCGCTTACTCAAACATGTGTGTCATGGTTTTCAGTGTTATACAGGTTGCAACATTTGATGAAAAAAAAAAATCACCACCCACTGACCCAGTGCATGATTTGACCTGCCTTAAAAAAAAAAAAAAAGGCCGACCTCATTGTCATATTTTTAAAAACTGATAAAACATACTGGAAATTTTTTTATCAGAATGTGCTTTTTTACTCTGTGAATCTCGCTTACATGAAACAAGAATTTCATAAGAGCATGCCTGGCATCTGAATTTAATTGGAAAGAAGTAGTAATTATTATTT
>JADBJO010026949.1:12500-21936 GCA_016801955.1 Conus betulinus | reverse complement strand
TCAGATTCAGTTTCAAAAATAAATTACATCTATGTTCAACCAAACTCCTCCTGGCCACAAATATTACGTCCCCCCCCCCCCCCCCCATCCCTTCCCTTTATCTGTCTTTGTCGTGGACATTGCTATCACACCGCCATTCTGATCAAAGTCAACAGTCACTTCCCTCTTGTCTTGGCAAAAACCTCCTCACCAACATGTCCCCAGGTCAGACAATGTCAAGTGCATGAGGCCCCCACCAGCGGAGGACACGCCAATCGCTGACTGCCGTGTCACTTCAGGGTGTTCAGTGGACATGTTCGGATCCAAAATATCTGGGAACCACCAGCTAAGTCCTCTGCTGACGATAACCATTGACCAGTCACAAGACAGTCTGATATGCGGGGGCAACACCAACGAAGTCCTATGCGAAGGATAATCATTGCCAGTCATCCAGACAGTGTGATATCTGGGCACCACCACCTACGTCCTACTGCTGCGATAATCATTGCACAGTATACAGACAGTGTGATTGTGGGCACCACAACTGAGCCCTCTGAGACGATAATCATTGCACAGTCCCACAGACAGGTGATATGCGGGGCACCACGACCTGAGTCCTTGCTGACGATAATCATTGCCCAGTCACACGACAGCGTGAATAGGCTGGGCACCACCAACTGATCTTCTGCGCTGACGATAATCATTGCCCCAGTCATACCAGACAGCGTGATGATGCTGGGCACCACCACACCTAAGTCCTCTGCTGACGACGAGAATCAATAGGCCAGTCATACAGACAGAGTGAGTGAGTCTCCCTGTCCAGAGGGCGCCACCACGTCCGTCAGCGACAGTCCCCATGAACTTGCCAATACCAGCGACCCAATACCAATACCTCAACACCAATGACCTCAACACAACACCAACAACCATCAACACCAACTGACCTCAACACCAGAACCTCACACCAACCACCTCCACACCAGCGACCTCAACACCAACCACCTCAACACCAATTCACCAACATGGAGACACGGAGAAGAAGTCGAGGTCACTATCAGAGCACAGCTCAGAGGATCGCAGCAGAATTTGAGACTGCTTTCATGCGATTGACGAGGATGAGGACTGAACGTGCTGATATGGAGTAGTTCCATTTCTAGTTGAGACTGCATGACTGGGCTGTTCTCATATATGCCTGGTTTCATAATAGAACCAAGCGCCAACCAGGTGAGGATTGATACACACACCTGCACCTGAGTTTGATCTGGAAATTCCTCCCCCCGCGGCGGCACTAATTTCAGAGACGTCATGGAGATGGAGGGCACTGAGGTGGATAAACTCCCTGTGCAGTATTTTTTCATCCGTTTCCCACCTGGAGCCATAGCACAATCAAAACTGCGTCGGTGCTGGAGATGTCGAGGGGCCCTTGAAACATAGTCCCACACAAATAACAGGTTCTCTGCTGGAATGGACAAATCCTTTACAGTCACTACAGCGTTGGGCTACCAAGACTAAAAGAGATTTGCTTTTGAGAAATAAATATCTACAGCGTTGTTTATAATCTCAGCCATAAAAAAGGATTTTTGTATGGGGGTCCCATCCTCCCGGTGGCCATAGTGCGGAAATTCGCGGACCGTCTCGCCGAGCCGGCGCCACCGAACTTTTTGAGACATGCCCCTTCTTCCCCTTTTCTTTGTTTTGTGCCTGCATGGCCCTTATGGCGCAGCATACATACCGCTTTTGTTTCTGGTCCCGCATGTTACTGTTAATTGTGCCGGAACCTTCTGTGGTGTTGACAACGACTTAACCTTCCGCCTCTTTCCCTCATATTCGGTGAATAGCCGGGGGTGGCGGGCCCCGCTGCCTAAGCTCCATTTCTGCGAAGCTTTTTCTTTCCTTAGCTGCCCGCCCTTTTCCCGTGTATGATAGTACTCAGTCTCTTGCTCTCTGTCTTCGTGTGTTTTTGCAGTCTAGTCGGTGCCATTCTTCACATAGCGCTCCCGTAGCGGCCTGTGCTTTCCTCCACTATCAATTTTGTTTTGGTCAACGAGAGCCGCACAGAGCATTCTGTCGTCTTTTGTGTGACGTGTCGCGCATTAGGGTCCCTACGTATCCAGCTCTCCGCTGGCAGGCTCCAATGCTGCGCGATTAGCCCTGCCACACACCTGGGTCGCAGCCCTACCTGAGTGTCTGCTTCTTTTTTTTTTGTGTTGGGAGTCACGTGCACACGCTTTGCACATTGCCCGAGGTATTGGTGTGTCATCCGGCTGTTCACGAACTTGTGTCCGATCTAAGCGAATGATAGTTTCTTAACTACGGTTGGTGCTACCCTGCTGCGCGCTAGTTCCCAGGTATCTTTCTCACCTCGGGATGTGACGCATATTCGCTATGAGTGTAGGTTAGCTTCGCACATCGTCGACTCACTATGGATGCTAATTTGCTTGATATGTGTGTACTTTCACTTTTTCAGTTTTTCACCCTACGTCGTCTAATATTGGCCTAAAACCCAAGCTGTTTTTTGTTGTGTTATAACCAGGAATCATTGCTATGGACCAGATAATTGCACGTTCTCGCCCACTACGGGCGCACACACGCTGTGGCACCCGCGAGCAAAAGGACAGATGGAGATTTTCCCACCCCCCCACCGTGGCCCGATCGATTGCTATGTCACGATAAAATAAAAGATTCAATCAGACTCCGTTTTGCCGCCTATTTATTATTTTTGCTCCATGAAACCAAAGCATCCAGCCACCCTCGTAGCAAGATCGCGAAGAGACAAGACGAACTGAGGCACATCAGACATAAGCCAGTCCACCGCCAGGGTGACAGACTAGGCCCGTGCCGCAGGAGCCAAAGCTCCCGCTATTTCCGATACGAAAGCCCCGGCCGTCACTGTAATATTAAGGGCCGTAGGTTACCTTGTATGGAAGATCCGTTCCGGTTTGGGCTTCCATTGGCCAGCTGTAGTTCTGATCATAGCTTCACCCACACGGTGTCACAGAAGTGCATTCATACAGGAATTCTCACCCGATTAAAGTTGGACAGTAGTGTGGCAGATCCACACGCACAACTCGTCAAGTATTTTTTTTCTTTCGTCCGATCAGGTTATCAGCTCCTTGTTCAGTTCTGGGGCCGCGAGGGGCATACTCTTTTTTCAACCCAAGAAAACTGACACTAATGGGGCCGGTCCCAACAACCCACGCGGAAACACTCGGAGTCTAGTAGCTGTACCATGGCTGACACGGCGCTGTCCCCAGTGTCAGCAGTTTAACGGGAAAGGAGCACGCAACTGGCACCATTTGTGCAGGTGATGCTAGAGAGAGCACCAGAATCTGGTGCGGGCAGCGGGTGTGCTTCCTGGTCTTTCGAAATCACATATACGTGACACGATTCAGTCGACTGTGAGGCAGTTTGGGTACTAGACAGGAGTTTGTTGGCGCGCGTGCGGACAACAGAGGGACGTGATTCTAAGAGCGATCAGCGGCGCGACGTCAGCATTTGTGACTCTCCTTTTCGTGTGGAAAGGGTGGGGGCTCGCCTGCCTGTAACGATGCTGTCGTTGTTCGAGCACGCCGACATAGTAGCGAGTAAGGGTGTGTAGTTAGGGGGGGGAAGCCACAGCGTCGCTGATGCTGTGACAAAGATGCGGGACAGAGGAATGAATGGACAGGTGCAGTTGTGGTTTTTATGGTGAATTTTTGTTTCAAAGAGAGGCAGGCAGATCCAAGACCTGCAGTGGGGCCACCCCGCATCAAACCGATGTTCCAAAAGAAAAGATAGGTGGTGCAAGACTGTTTGGATAAACCGTACCGAAAAATGTCTCGTCTAATGAAGGACGTCTCAACATTAGTAGCTGGCAGCGGCGCTAAGAAATAAATAGTAGACACTGAGTCGGATAGTGCATCCCGCACGACACGCAGACAACACACAATCACGACACATCACAGCACACCACAGTCGCGGTGCGCGCGAGCGGTGGGGGTCGCGCGGCGGGGCGCGCGCGGAAAGACAGAGAGAGGGGGAGTGAGGAGAGAGAAGCGCGCACAGAGAAGGAGGAGGGAGGAGAGACGGGAGTGTCGAAGGGGAGGCGGACGGCAGGAGAGAGAGTGTGAGAGGAGAAACGTACGTAGAGATGCAAGACGTCAACATTTTGACCAGAACAGTTCAGCTGGCTGTAGGTTGCCCTCCGGGGCAGCACGTACCACTCCTGGTGCACACAGAAGGGTTTGGTTGGTCTCCAACACAATGGACAGGTGGTAGGCGAGCTCCGCGATTCCATGTAGAGTCCTGCCAGGAGACTGGAGCAAGGATCAGGGGTCTCTAGGTCGCATTGGTGAACTAGTGCGGATATAGGCGAGATGCCGCAGATGTGCGAAATTCCGTGGGATTGGGGGTGCTGTGTTCGGGGCGCCACTGTAGACACTGAGCGGTGAGAGTGCGTTGGACCCTGGAGCGGATGTCGGAGCAGGAGGTTCTGTCTGGACGTCATAAGTAAGTCATTGCCAGCTGGCAGTCACTGTATGATGTTTGGTCCATCTGGGGATAGTGTAAAACAAAGCAGATATGCTCATGTAAGGGAACAATGTAAGAACAAGCACAATACAAAAGTAAGATGTGAACCAATGACAATATTGGAAACGTCATAACTAACAAGAAAGGCCCGTGGTTTCAGGTTGATATCGATGGAAGTGAGAATGTCGTGAATGGTTCACGCTTTATCGCTACAAACCCCACCGTGATGAGACTTACCTGAGATACGGACGGCGTTGGTGGGCTCTGAAATTCGGGTGAGTGGGGAGCTGGCAAAAGCTAGATCAAACAAAAGCTTCAAATGAATGTTGCCGCGTGCGGTGGTTCTTCTCCTCTCTTCTCTTTGTCTACAAACAAAACTCACACTACACAGTCCTTCACTCTACACTTCACACACAAACACTCACTCAAACTCTCCACAAACCACACACACACACACACACACAACGTGTGGTTTCACCTCACAGTCCAGGAAACAGTAACAGCTCGCGAGTTACACACGCACTTTACACGCACACACTGCACACGCGCGCGCCGCTTCCATGCACTAGAAAACAGGTACACACGACAGGCTCACGGACAGTTCAGACCTACACAGGGGCCAGACGATCCTGGACACCACATGCTGATGGGACACCAATGGGATCACATGTCGATCACCACGTTGTGCGCCGCTCGCAATGTGGCTCACAATGTGGATCCCAAGTGGATCCACGTGCTCTTCTCGGACACACACACAAACTGCATGTTAACACACACAGATATTTTTCACAGACGCACGCAGACTTCCGCACGCACTGATGTTTTGGGTTTGTTTTTTTAAACAATATTTGATCTTGTCTGTGGTTCTGAAAAATTCTCTTTAACAGGTGGTTTTTGCAGGTTGTGCTTCCATGCCTAGAAAACAGGTACAACTGACAGGCTTCGTGACAGTTCAGACCTAACCAGGGCCACACCGATCCTGGATCCACTGCTTGATGTGTGGATCACCAATGTGGGGTCACCAATGTGATCACCAATGTGGATCACCAATGTGGATCACCAATGTGGGTCACCAATGTGGATCACCAATGTGGATCACCAATGTGGATCACCATGTGGACACCAATGTGGGTCACCAATGTGGATCACCAATGTGGATCCCAATGTGGATCACCAATGTGGATCCAATGTGGATCACAATGCTTTTTCTCGACACCATTAGCGCTGCATTTCATCAAAAAAGATATTGTTCGTCTGTGACTTTCCAACCACTATTGATTTTTTTTTTTTTTTTTTTTTTTTTTTTTTTTTGTAACTTCGATCCTTGCTCTGTGGCTAATCTGAAATTCCATCAAAGTCAACTGCACTGGGGCTGCTGTTTTGAAAACATTGGACCTGGCCCCCTCTCACCACAACATACCTGCACCTGTGTGTGTGTGTGCTTTAAACTCATCTGTGACTTACTATGAACATAGTTATAGTAGTCGTTTAAGGTATAACACTCATGTTTGCTTTAACTGTAGGCACTTTTGGTGGCAATTGAGTTGCTTCCCTTGTTATGTTGTATTGTTTGGGAATGTGAAGTTTTTTTTTTTTTTTTTTTTTTTTTTTTTTTTTTTTTTTTTTTTTTTTTTGTATGGTTTTGAAATGAAAATGTACCGAAAAAGCCTGATGCTGAGAAAAGAAATTCTTCATCTGCTAGAACTTGACAAGCTGCCGACAGGGATTCTTGATGAGTCTTCATCCCTTCAAGAAAGTGGCAGTAGTGGTGGACGTCATGCAGAAGACCATGTAGAAAACTGCGTCAGTGTTGGATTTTACTTCAGTAGCCAGTACACGTGGACAGACTGACCGTGGTGGGGCCAGGGCTGTTGAAGTTTGTGTCTCGGACTCCAGATCGAGCAGTCAAGTTATAAACTACCACAGCTAAAATCAGTATCCAGTTTTAATTCAGTACACCACATTTGGTAATGATTGCACTATATCTAGGGCTGCTAGACAGGTTTTACAGCAGCTACTGGTTTTCTTGAAGTGTCTTGAAGGCTCAGGCTGGCTGGAAGATCAGGCAGAGGCAGTGCCGCTGACAACTGCCTGGTTTGCTGCTGTTGAGGTGAGAGTCCCCAGGCTCAGGGCTGGCTGAGATCAGGCAGAGGCAGTGCCGCTGACACACTGCCTGGTTTGCTGCTGTTGAGGTGAGAGTCCCCAGGCTCAGGCTGGCTGGAAGATCAGGCAGAGGCAGTGCCGGTCACAAACTGCCTGGTTTGCTGCTGTTGAGGTGAGGGTTCCCCATGTTCCTTTCCCATGCTACACAGATCTTTCTTTGTGTGCTCTGCGCTTCAACTTGCAGGAGTGCTCACCCACTGAAAGGCCAAGGTTAGCCTGTATGCCTGGGAGAGATGCATGACTGTGAAGATCTTGGTAATGCTGATGGCAATGTTATGTGTTGGTTACTGAGACAGGGAGACTCCTGTGAACGTTTCTGTCGGTGATGAGAAGTCTGCTCAGCAGGAACAGAGACTTTGGACCTTTGTTGTTCAAAGCATGCAGAACATTATTGTTTCACTCCTGTTTGTTAACAGGCAATGTCACAAGTTCAAGTTGGAGTTTTGATCACTGATACTCTGCCTCTTTGCCCCCATGGTTTTCCTCCATATTCTAACAAAGTCAAGTAGTTTCCTGACATACTCAACTTATCTTGCAGGATACAAGGGTCTGCATCTTGTTTTCCTTTTCAAAAATCCGGAATCTGAGCTCGATTCCATTTCATCTCCTAACACCTTTGTTTATGCACACAGAATTCCAGGCAGTTCATGTTCAGGCCAGATATGGCCCATGAGATCCCTAAGTGTGTGGACAGTTTACCCTATGCAGGGATTACAACAGAAATACAATGAAAAAAAAATGATTAAAGTAAGTTTTTTAAAAAAAAATTCAGTAAATTTGATAGACTACAGGTGAAGACAAATCAAAAGACAAACCATGACACGTTTTGACCTCTTGGGTCTTTTTCAGGAAAAATAAACAACATTCAGGACAATGAAAAACGAAGAACGAGCAATCACTTATCTTCTCGTTCAACACCCATCTTGCGTCGAATTCGAGAAGAAGTAAGTGATTGCTCGTTCTTCATTTTCATTGGTCAGTTTTACTATAATTACTTTGTATGGTTGTTTGTCCCTGCTGTCTGTCAGTTTTACTATAATTTTGTTGGTTGTATGGTTGGTTTCAGTTTCCATCTTCAGTCACGTCAACTTTGAAACTAACAATGTAAGCCAGTGCCCGATAAGAAAGAAAAGAGAAAAACACCTTCGCAGTAGGTCACTACAGTCATTGCATGAACTCACAAAATGCTTTATTCATATCAGCAGCTACCAATCACCCACAGTGACACTGATTCTTTCAGTCAGGCCTCTGGCAAGACGTCACCATGGGAGTGACGTCATAAATAAAGTCCCCGTAGAAAAGACACTGTGACTGCCAACACATCAGCTTGTCAGTTGTCCATGTATGAGAGTGAAAGGGAAGTGGGGAGGAGGGAGGTGGTGATAGGCCTCCCCCCCCCCCCCTCCCCTGCCGATCAACATGGGGCTAAGGCCATGCCCAGCACTGATTAATAACACACCTACAAAAAAGCTGAGGAGAAGACATGAAAGGGGAACACCTTTCTGTGGGGAGCAGGAGAGGCTATATTTAGCAATGAAGGGGAACACCTTTCTGTGGGGAGCGGAAGAGGCTATATTTAGCAATGAAGGGGAACAACACCTTCTGTGGGGAGCGGGAGAGGCTATATTTAGCAATGAAGGGGAACACCTTTCTGTGGGGAGCGGGAGAGGCTATATTTAGCAATGAAGGGGAACACCTTTCTGTGGGGAGTGGGAGAGGCTATATTTAGCAATGAAGGGGAACACCTTTCTGTGGGGAGGGGAGAGGGCTATATTTAGCAATGAAGGGGAACACCTTTCTGTGGGGAGCGGGAGAGGCTATATTTAGCAATGAAGGGGAACACCTTTCTGTGGGAAGCGGGAGAGGCTATATTTAGCAATGAAGGGAACACCTGTCTGTGGGGAGGGAGAGAGGCTATATTTAGCAATGAAGGGGAACACCTTTCTGTGGGAAGCAGGAGAGGCTATATTTAGGCTATATTTAGCAATGAAGGGGAACACCTTCTGTGGGGAGCGGGAGAGGCTATATTTAGCAATGAAGGGGAACACCTTTCTGTGGGAGGGGAGAGAGGCTATATTTAGCAATGAAGGGGAATACCTTTCTGTGGGGAGCAGGAGAGGCTATATTTAGCAATGAAGGGAACACCTTTCTGTGGGGAGCAGGAGAGGCTATATTTAGCAATGAAGGGAACACCTTTCTGTGTGCAGCGGGACAGGCTATATTTAGCAATGAAGGGGAACACCTCTCTGTGGGGAGCAGGAGAGGCCATGTTTAGCAGTGGAAGCAGGCAAGTGCAGAAGGTAGTGACATGTTTGTTAACACAACCAGAGTGACAGGAGAAATGAAAGCCAATGTCACTGGGGAAAAAAACATTTTTCTTTTCCAAATCCGCGCTGAAAAAACTCCCCACCCCACCCAGTCAGACAGTTTTTTTTAAACAAAAAATCCATCACCAAAATCACAGTGCTTTTTCTTTCTTCCTCTCATACAGACTGACTGGACTATGACCATGATTTGACTCGAATGCAGATTTTCTGCGTGAACAACATGTATGGTTTAAAACAGAGGAACTCGTCTCAGAGATTTCCTTTTCTTTCTTTTTTTCTTCTTTTCATAGTTGCCTCCACGTCAGCCAAACAAAAGCAGTGTCATAAGCAAGTCAGTAGCAGCCAATACTTTCACCAGGTAAAGCATTCTCTGTCAGTCCTACAATAGCTTTCCTTTCGTCTCGTCAGCATCATCTGGTGAACAGCAGAGCAGACAATGGGGCACACTAGACCAGTGG
>JADBJO010026949.1:0-10000 GCA_016801955.1 Conus betulinus | reverse complement strand
AGAAATTCCATTGCCACCATTATAGCTACTAATTCGGCTGTGAATATAGATAAATTGCTACCCAAAAAGAACGATCTTTGAGTTTTAAGGGAAGAATAACAAATGCTGCACCAACATTTCCATCATCTAAAACGGAACCATCAGTAAACACCTGAAAATGATTTTGATATCTTTCGTATACATGTGATTTTGCTAAATTTGTGATGATATTAATATTTACCCTTTTTTTATATCAGAATAACCAGTATCAAGAATAGGCCTTGGTATCTCCCATGATGAAATAGAGGAAAAAGATGGTTTTTTTTAGCCACTGCTTCAATATCTATTTTTGAACATGGAATCAAATCAGAAGTATATGTGGCTATTGTTTCTTGCGATTTAATCGTAATTGCTCTTTTTGAAAAATCAGTGTCCGATCTAATTTTTAAATCTTCTTGAATGTAATTATCACTAGCACTCGATTTTATGACAAAAATTTTGATGCAGCTAGTTCACGATAATCATCAAGGGGCAAAATTCCAGCTTCTCTATGTGTCTTTGCGTTTGAGGCATGAATAGGGATACCGAGAGCAAATTTAATGTGTGTGATATGGTGTGTGTGTGTGTGTGGTGTGGTATGTGGTGTGTGTGTGTGTGGTGTTTGGTAATATGTGTGGTGTGTGGGTGATGTGTGTGTGTGACACTTGGTATTTGTGTTGTTGTGTGTTGTGTTTGTGTGTTGTGTGTGTGTGTTTTTGTGTGTGTACAACTTACAGTAGACTTTGAGAGTGTGAAAAGGCATCTTGAGTTCTAATCTTTCTGCGGGTGTGACGCGTTGCTGGCTTGGTCACGTAGACAGCCCTTTGATTGTCCCCTGTCAACCGACAGCTGTAGGGGTTGGTTGTGACAGCTCGGCTTCACTGGCCCGTGATCCTTGCCGAGGGTATCGGGAGGTCCGGACCAGTCCAGGTCCACAGTCTCACCTTCCAGGAGGGGGTCAGACCTGTCCGCTGTTCCGGTATGCTGTCGCCTGTGTTGGCAGAGGGCACGGGCTTGCCTGCCCGCGTCAGTGGTCCATGGGTTCTTCGGCCTATACCTGCCTCATGGTCCTTATCATCAACCTTTGTTTGTGTGATAATGGTAATTCTAATACCCCCAGTGATGACGTCTGTCCTGCTGAGTTCTAGATGTGTCAGCTGGAGAATATGAAGGTCTGTACCCGCGCACCCCCCACCTGGCCCTCCGCCAGCCTGAGCCCGCGATCCCACAGACAAGGGTAAGCGCGCAGAGACGTGTGCGCGCGGTGCATGTGAAGTCCGATGAATGTGGGTGATGCGAACAGGCCCTGTGATGATGAGCGCTTCTAGCCTGCAGCATATGCATGCACAAATGCAAGATGCACATCGACACCACTGCCCACCCACGACACACACAACACCCAACCACACGCATGCATCACCACAACCAGACTGACGATGATGACGGAATACCAATGATGATGTTGATCGCTTTCTTCTTGGGAGCCGATCCACTAAGGGACACCACTGGAGAAGTACGATTTTAAAACCACGTAGAGCATGCCCACGTACGGTGATGTATGTACAAATCGTAAGGACTGTTGACTGGGGCATGTACGAACAGTCAGACCAATCAATGGGGTTCAACCACAAAACAAAAACAAATCATCCTTGAAACGTCGCTCCTGGACATACAACGACACCTGGTAACAGTAGCTATTCCAAACACCACACACCGCCAGGACCTACACAGACACCGGACACACTAAACCAGCACGCCACACGACACAACACCCACTAACACATACGTATAGGTGGACGAGCCGTCGCGCGCGGATGAAAAATAACGTAATCGGGACGCATATGTGAACAGCACCCGACCCACATACATCCACCCCCCGCCGGGGAGAGAGCCACGACAGACACCCCCCCCCCCCCCCGCTATCAGCCTCCCCCGCCCCCCCCCCGCCCATCACCACCCCCCCCAGCCCACACGCAAACCCCCACCACCCCCCCCACCCCAACCCCCACCCACACCCCCCACACGGCACGGGTCCGCGCCCCTTCACGCGCGGCTATTTATCCGTTCACGCCCTGCCCCCCCGTGTCATATGTTTTGCTGCCTACTTGTCCCCTCAATCTCTGGTTGCCCGATTTCTGTCTGCGTTTCGTTTGTGTTGTCTTGGTTCGTTTCGGTGTTCCTCCTCACTGTCCCCTCACCCAAAGCACCCGCACCCCGAGACGACCCCCCGACTCGCTATTGAGAGGCCGAGGGTGGTGGCCGCACCTTCCCCGCCCCTCTCGCTTTCCTTTCGCCCTCCCACGTGCTGCACCCCGCCCGCACCCCATCCAATACCCCTCATTGCCGCACGGGCTGGTCGTTGCCCGCCCAGCACTCTTGCACGAAGCCTGTTCCCTGCCAACCGGTTCGTTCACTCATCTGCCCCTACAGCGATGGCGCTGCCGAGCTTCCTGTGCGTGTTGGGCGGCGCCCAGTTCGGGTGCTAGCACACCGGGGTGGTCGGTTGCGTTGAATTGGCCGTGGGTGGCTGGCATGCCGGCGGGTGGCGGGTCCCAGTAGAGAAACGTGTACCGGGTGAGGAGGGAGGGGGAAGTTAGTTTCTCACGCGCTCCAAATTCTTGTTTTTTTTGTGTTTGTGTGTGTGCGTCCACTTTGTCCTTCCCACATGAATAACACTGCTGCTGTTAGGGTGGGCTCGGTTAGTGGTTTCCGCAGCCTCGCTTCCCGTTGTATACTTCTGCATTAAGCACTAGCACCTGTTGCTCTAGAATTTACGACAATGCAATCAGTCCGCCACAAGTCACATTTACATTGTTCAGATCCCGCTTTGCTCTCGCCTTTGATAGTTGTCAACATAGAAGCTAGGTGCTCCCTCTATAACTCTGAGGCAGGTTCCGTGGAGATCATTCGAGGGGCACCCACTGCGCGACTCTTTCGAGTAGGGTAAGACACAAAGGTGGTAAGGGGTGGGGAAGAGAGACATAGCAGCACAAAACGGCCTTCACCCACACCATCACAACCATACAACATGTCAAACTGTGGTGCAAACAAGTAATGTTGCCTCGCATGACACCCCCCCACACCACCCACCTACATAACCGACGTCGACACATGCAAATGCATGAGATCACGACATGTCACATGCGATGTGCCCCGGCTCCCATGTTCTGCCAATAGATCCTAGTTGGTGTACAGTTTCCCACGTGAAGTTACGTTAACACAATAAACAGAACACTATGTTTGTCAGTTTGCAATTCCACTTTCTTACTCGCTCTAGCTTGTTTTTTTTGTTGTTTTTCATCTCTGATTTAGTGTCTGAGAACACGTTGAGTGGTATCTTCGGTTCACTCTAATTCTAGATGGTACTGCCATAGAGCCGTGCGAGCAAAGGTAACACCCGCCAAGTGTATATTGGGTCTTTCAGATCAAATACAACTCTCTTGCCATACATTCCGCTTTACCCTCCTTACGCTGTGTTTCACTTATTTAGTCATAGTCCAAAAGAAACGCAAGAGTTTCTAGTCTTCGAAGGTTAGACTCTGATTGCCTACCGATTCACATTCGTCAGACGTCAAACCTTTCCAAAGTCTTTTAAAAAGAAGATCCACTGAAGATATGAAATGTGCAAACCCGACGCGGAGACAAGATCATAGATTGGTCTCCTTGTCGTTCTACAGCTATATAACAAAGAGCTCAGATCATTGTGACGTGGATTCCACCGTTACTCAGCGTCACTGGTTTGACACTAGAGGAGAGAAGTGATCGAGATACGCTTTTTTTTTTTTTTTTTTTTTTTTTTTTTGATTTTTTTTTGCGTCGCCCCGCTCGGCCACCTCAGAGGCGAAGAGAGCGTGCACCACGACGGCCGCTCATTGACCCGTCCACAGCCACAGCGCACGGTGGCCGACCGCCCTGCTGCAGCCCCATGCGGACCGCCACACTCCACAGGAAGCAGTCCCTGCAAGATCGTCAAGAGGACACCCCCCCGGCGGGGCGAGGTGTCCTGCACTGCGGCCGCGTCACATTCGACGCGCGGTCTGGGCCGGTGCTGACGAAGCATGGGAGGAATTATCTCGCCGTGAGGGCTACGGAGTCTCCGATTTTTGTGTTTCCTATGCCTAAACTACGCAGGACAGCCCAGGCCGTTCCTCTCGCGAGTGGTGGAAGCGCCCATTCAGATGGTGCTTGTGTCGTGTGTGTGTGTGTGGATTTCGACAATAATTGCTTAGTCGCGGAGCCGGCCGTGGAGTGAGGTTCCTGGTGGACTGTGTGTGTGTGTGTGTGTGTGTGTGGGGTCGCAGGCGCGCGCCGGGTTTCAGGCAGCTGAAGACTAACCACGCCTGGCAAACGGCGACTAATACTATCGCGTTACCACGTGGATACCCGCCGTGTGCGCGGGCCCGCGACGCGCCCGGTTGACGTGCGTGAGCGTGTTGCTTCAGGATTCAGTTTGTGTGTGCGTTGTTGTTGTTGTGATTGCGGATATGCTCTCAAATCAGTAACCCCATGTTCACGTGCGACCACCTTCATCGTGTCGTTGTGTGCGACCTTAATTCCGAGTCTGCGGGGTACACTCTCGGTGTGTAGTCCATATCCCTTGTGGTGGGCTAGCCTCCTCGCTTCGTTGCGCAGTTTTACTGTGTGTGTCTGGTCAAACTTGTTTGCGCATGTTTGTTATGTGTTTTGTTCTCGACTGCACAAGTCGGTTAAACTCGTTTCACGGCTTAGTCTCCTTCTTCTGTTCACTGTTCACACGCCACCAATGTGTTGTGTGTGTAGGGGGCGAGCAGGGGGACCGTGTGTGTGTGTTGGGTGGTGTGGGTGGTGTGTGTGTGCGGAGGGGACATGAAACTGTGTGGGAAAGTACGATCTTGACGACGTCGTTTGATTCGACCCAGCAGCCCAAAGCTGAATCATCGTATTTGACTGGAACACATCACTCGCTGAAAAGATCTTTTTGTCTCTAAGCTGCTCCCGACTGGGCATTGGTCCCCTCCCGATGTCAGACAGAGCGGATTCTCCACTACTGGCGACACTAGCTTTGTGATGACATCCGACCTGTGTATCGTGTGATTCGGCTGGATCGGTATGCGATGAGAGCCCGCGAAGTGTATCGAAGAGTGAGATGTGGATGTGTATGCTGCATGGGCTAGGGTATTGCGGTATGTTCCATTTCGGCGTGTCGTTCTGCGTAGAGTGTTTTACATTGACAGGGCTGTAGACTCTCCGTGATCTGCTATGTGTTATCAAAGCTATGTGACCTCGGTCTGAGTTGTGGGTTCGTGGGTCAACCAGGCCTAGAGCGAAGATACAGACACATGCCATGTTGGTCAGGATGTGTGTTTGGGTGAGCAACACTCGCGAAACGATCCATTTAGTGGATGGAAACTCGACTGTGTGGCCCAGTCTTCCAATTGAGTTGATTTTGTTTTTTGTTTGAGTCAACTTCAACTTTGGGTAGGAGCCGGGTCGTGGCAGAAAAAACCACATGATTCTGATGGGATTCTGAACTGCTCGTAGTGTGTGCTGATGTGGTGTCGTTCGTGCCCCAGCCGGGAGGTCAGCGGACGTCACCCTCGCCACGGCGGCTGGTGACATACCCTTCTTTGAAACCATTATAATTTTACCTTTTCATTTTTTTTTTCACCTCTTTTATCAACATTGGCTCCAATCTATTCCTGTTGATTAATTTTCGAATTTACCAAACAGCTTACTTTAATTAAACATACTCTTTTTTCTGGAAGGAAATCTTGATTCGTCACAAAAGCTTAAAAATGCTTTGTGTTTGTGTGGGGTTATAACAGAATTCATTTTAGCTGTTTACCTTTAATGTTGTATTTTTTTTAAGTTGTTTTAGCTCTTGATGTTTAGGATTTTAAAAGGGTTCCACCCATTACACCGTAATTATATTAAGTTACTAAGTACACTTTTCAGACGATTACACACCACACACACAACACACACACAACATGTACACACACAAGCATCACACAACGCCTCCGGTCCAGTGTGTCTAGTGGCGGTGTGGCGTGCTAAACGGCCCTGTATTGTTTGTAGCTACGCGCCACACGTTATTTGAAGTGTTGTATCAATATCTGGTCTGTGTGTATCTAGTGTTTACCTCAGTTTATGTAGATCGATAAACTGTGTGTGGAAAGTTTAGAGTGCCATGTGGTCAGGAAAGGGCTGGTTGGTCATGTCGTTCCTGCGTTCTGTGGTGGACTTGGTGGGCAGCAAGTTCAAGCTATGTCCTGTCTGTTTCTGGGGGTGCACAGCAGACATCGTGTTACAGCCGAAACTGGCGAAGAGCACGGTCCGCAGAGCCTTCCGTGTTGTTGTTCGTTGTGTGTTGTTGTTTTAATCAGTTTGTCCCTGTCCCGATGTCGCCCTTTTATTCAGGTGTCGGTCGCCAGTGTTGTAAACATGCTCTTTCAACGTCCTCCTGCTGTCTTGCCCATTGTGAAGAATATGGTTGGTAGAGTGGGTTCAAGTCCATTCGTGTGTGACCCAGGACCTGCTTCAGCCAGTGTCAGTTACTGTCGGAGTATGCCAGCATAGGTGGTTTAACCTGCGTGGTCTGGGTACCGCTTTTCACGTGAGCCCAAAGATGTACGAATGTTGGTTGAAAGGTGGGGTTGCATGAAGAAGTCTGGGGGGAATGACAGTCATGGATTGTGGTGGTGGTGTGGGCTGACCGTAAGGATAGTGATGTTTCCGTTGCGATTCGGTCTTATGATTGTAGAAATGGTTGGCTGATGTGCTATGGAATTGTTTTTATTATCGCTTGTGGTGTAGTCGTGGTTTGCAGACGGATGAGTGTTAAGTAGGGGTGCGTTACAGTA
This sequence comes from Conus betulinus, assembly GCA_016801955.1. Lineage (NCBI taxonomy): Eukaryota > Metazoa > Mollusca > Gastropoda > Neogastropoda > Conidae > Conus > Conus betulinus. The sequence goes on along the minus strand of JADBJO010026949.1, from coordinate 3,140 downwards.
ATGGTATCAGTGCCCTTGTACTTTATGTGGGAGTGTACTAGCTGTTGTGTGGTGTGTGTGTGTTGTGTGTGGCCGCGCGCGATTGCGTTGCGGGTGTGCGTACGTACGTACGTATGTCTGTACGTGTTGTGTGTGTGGGGAGCGCGTACGCGCGCGATGGCGCTCGCGCAGATGGGTATACCACAATGCAACATCAGGAAACTAGAGAACAGCTCCCAGATCAGTTGTTGTGTTTTGTTGTAGTTGTTGTTGATGTTGTTTTTGAAATCAGTTTACCTGTCCCGTGTCGATACGCGTTTCATCCGTGTCTGGCCAGTGTTGATTACTGTTTAGCGAGTCTGTGTAGCATGGGTAGGTCTCGTGTTGTACAACACTTTCAGCCATGTGTCGTGTATTGTGTAGTATTTACCTTTTCTTTCCGATCGCGGTCGGTTCGACCGCGTTTCGCCGGTTCCTCGTCTGTCTGTCTCTACGTCTCTTGGGATTGTGCAGAGCTTGTGTAGGGGTGTTAGTTGTTTAAAAAAAACAAAGATAAAAAAGAGGTAGCCGACCCCAACAGCGATCGAATCTGCTGTGCTCTGGTCTGAAGCGGACTGTCTGTTGAGTACATCTGATTCTGCCGTCCCAAGGCCTGCCGCTGGAATCAAGGCTCGCATCGAGTTTATTGTTTCTTTTTCCACCGGCGTCATGCATACCATCCAAACCGACCCCACTTAGTCTGTCTGTGTGTTCAACTGAACAACGTAGTTTCTGCATGCAGTCTCGGCCCTGTCCTCATCTGGCAGCTTATATCCGCTGTGTGTTTTTCTTTATAAACCTTACGTAGAGCGAATCTATCTGCGAGAGCTTTGCGGTGGTGCAATGGTTAGTGTTCCGCCTGTCACGCGAGCGACCGAGGTTCATGTCCTATTCCCGTTAAAGGTTTTTTTTTTTCTTTTTTTTTTTTACCCTCTTTTCTTTGTCTTACACACAAATGCTCTTTCGCCGTGGTGTGTGTGTGTGTGTGTGTGTGTGGGTGGTGTGTGTTGCGCGTTTCTCTCTCTCTCTATCTCATTAGATAGAGGAGAATTTTTTTTTTTCGTTTTATTTGGTAAACTTAAAAAAAAAAAAAGAAGAAGTAAAAAAAAGAAAAAAAAAAAAAGTGTTTTTTTCATCTGTAACGCCAGACAAAGAGAAAGTCAGCGAGGAGCGCCAGGTTGGCCTTGCACTGAACAAGCAGGGTCGAGGCCACGGCTGCCGCCAGTGCTTACCCCTCCATGGACGGGCCACGGCTGCGTTTTTGATTGGAGAAGCGCAGCGAAGCAGTTAATAATAATCGTGGAATGGTGAAAAAAAAGTTTTCTCATACTTGATGGTCGGTAGCGCGTAATATACACAGCGTCGGTCAAGGTCGGGAGGTTTCATAGTTAACCTCAGTCTTCAGTGACGATCTTCATTGACGTGTGAACAGCGAGCATGTTGGACGAGGCAAAGGCGGTTAAAGTTTTGGGGGGAGGAAGGGCGGCGGCCAAGCGTCATCGCAAAAGTGGTTGCGCGACAACATCCAGGGTATCACTTTCTAAGCCAGCTATCCGTCGTCTGGCACGTCGTGGTGGTGTCAAAACGTATTGTCAGGCCTCATCTATGAGGAGAACCGTGGTGTGCTAAAGGTGTTCCTGGAGAACGTTAGCCGTGATGCCGTCAATTACACCGAGCACGCCAAGAGAAAGACTGTCACGGCTATGGACGTCGTCTACGCCTTGAAAAGCAAGGGCCGCACACTGTACGGGTTTTGGAGGTTGACCACCGCCGTCGGCAGCCTTCTACCACCCGTCTCTTCACCGAAAGAAAACGACCACAAACAAAAAAGCCCTTTTCAGGGCTACATTACTTACTTCCCAGTGTGCTGGGCATTTCGTTGCAGAACTGTTGGCTGGTTGTGTTGTGTTTGAGTGTGTGTGTGTGTGTGTGACACTGACTCCAGTGCCTTGACACATGGGTGAGTCTATATTTCTCATCACTATTGACACAGCTTGCTGTTACAGGCTTGATTTTTTGCTTTTTATTTTGTTTGGCTTCTACAGCATTAGTACCTTCGTGACTAAAGTACGTACGTTTTGTCCTCTGAACAGTTACTTTACAGCCTGTAGTACCTTTGACAAACAACCAAACTGGACATAACCTACACAGCAAAAGCTGCAGAGGTAAAACAAACACAAAACTAACTTTGATTCAAGACTGGCACAGCCTTTTCCATCTCGAATGCAGTCCAGTTACGTATATGTTTTCATACGTCATTGCCTATGCGTTTCGTTGAAGTGCTTTTTTATTTCATTTTATTTTTTAAATTCCATCGTAGCGAAAGCACACACACGGCAGAGAAATGATCGGCTGTAGATCAGTACACTACTGTTCAACACCCCACCAATGTGTGTGTGTGTGTGTGTGTGTGTGTGTGTGTGTGTGTGTGTGTGTGCATGCGGGTGTGTGCATGCGTGTGTGGTGCATGCGTGTGCGTGTGTGTGCGTGTGTGTGGGTGTGTGGTGTGTGTGGTGGGCCACCAATATCTGTTCCCAGATCAGGTTTTGTTGTTGTTGTTGTTTTAAATCAGTTTACCCTGCTGTGTCTGTCTGTCCTGTGATGTAACTCTGTGCATGGTTGTTGTTGTTGTTGTTGTTGTTTAAATCAGTTTAGTCTGTTCCCGTGTCGACACCTATTCATCCCGTGTATGGACAGTATTATATGGTCAGCCTGAGTCTGCCCGTGTTGAAGACTACTGTGGAGCTGGTGTCAGGTCTCGTGTATACAATTGCTTTTCACCCGGTGTTCAGTGTCGTTGGCGGCCCAAGTCAGTTACCCGGCTCTGCGTGTGTTGGAGAGAGATTTCGTAAACCGACAATGTGGGTGGGTGTGTTGGCAGTGTGTGTAAGACACGTGTAGTTTTGGTGTGCAGTGTGTGTGTGTTGTGGTGTGCGCGCGCGTGCCGAGCGCGGGTGGGTATGTTAGGGGAATGAGTTGATGGTAAATGGACCGATCTGTAACACACGACACGGTGAAGCCCCCCCCCCCAGCCCCATGATCAGGTTTGTGTTAGGTTGTTGTTGTGGTGAGTGGTTTGCATAGCTCAGTTTACCTAGGCCCGTGACACCTTTCCTCCCGTG
>JADBJO010026948.1:2500-21939 GCA_016801955.1 Conus betulinus | reverse complement strand
TTTCAAACTGACATTTTGTAAAAATTTGGATTGGCTTATACAATTTGCTTCACCATAATGGAATGAAAGAGGCAGGGAAACCAGTAAACAATAAACAAGATAACAAGTGTCGGGTAGTCTTGCTCAACATAAGGAAACCTAACACAGAGGAACTTTTATTCAAGACTGGCACAGCCTCTTTAACTTGAATAAAGTCAGACAAATACAAAGACGAACAATCTACTTGTGGGGGAAAAACAAGAGCAGGCCAACACTAAATTGTAGTCTTCAATAGTAATGACTTGGCCAAAACTTGAAATAAGGAGGCGGGGGGGGGCAGTGTCAGCAGGAGGTGAAAGAGTAAAACTGGGTTAGGTGAAAGTAGAGGCAAATGAAATACCCCACTGCTGCTTACTGTGCCATTGTTTGCGTTCCCTGCCTCATTTCATTTCCGAGTGTTCATTTTGATAAATCGAGGTTACTTGTTTTGTTTGTTTCTGTCTTGCTTTGTGTTTGTCTCTGATCTCCCTTGCATCCTGGGTGGAGCCTCAAGCGTAGGCTCAAAGATTGCCCCCTACATTTTTTATACTACAATTAGTTGTTGCATTTGCGCTTGTTTTTTCCCCACTTATTAGATGATGTCCTTTTATTTGTCTGATTTATTCAGTTAAAGGCTGTGCCAGTCTTGAATAAAAGGTCTCTGTGTTAGGTTCCAGTATGGGAGCAAACATACCCAACTGTAACTGTTAAGCGCTTAACATGTTATATGAAAAACTATTAAAGGACAGTCCTGTGTAAACTGTTACACAAAAAGTTAATGTTGGATCAAGATGAGGACACGAACGCAATTAGGTCAACAGAGAAAGCCCAATAGAAACATTCTTACCTGAATACAGAACAACTATTGACCACATACAAATAGTCTGCCGAATGTGGCACGAGTTTATATCTCGGGGGAAATCACGCCAGTGAAGAGTCGTCAAATCAGCCGTTAAACAACCTACGGTTTCCACAACATCACGTTACCAGTCGGCACGTGATACACCACCATTGCCTCTTGTGTGCGGGGTTTCAAACATCTTACAGCCAGGAAGAAAGTGGCGGAACTGAAAACTGGAAGCCGCAAAGACAAGAATACATCCCTGAAGGCGAGTGTGGTTACCGTAACAGTGGGATACTAACCGATCACAGAAAAAAAAAAAAAAATACAAAAAAAAAAAAAAAAAAAAAAAAAACAAACCTCTCACCAAAATAAGAACCCTAAATCCGGAGGAACGAGAAAGAGAAAAGAAGGAACTCAACGAGCCGTCTGCAAGGCCCTCCGAACCCGTAAAAATGAGGCATCGGCTGGAAATGGAACAAGTCGACTTGAACGAGACGTGACTAACAAAAGGCTGAGGATCCAGAGGCGCCCTCCCGCGCTTGAACTACGATTTCGCGGTTGAAAGCGCAGTCCCTTTTATCTCGAGTGAAGCGTTTTAAAGTTTTAAAACAGGCTGAGACAGTCTCAACCAGTCTCCCCTTCCACCCCCATTCCCACCCCATTTCTTTCCCCACCCTTCACCACAGCCTTTCCTTCCTTGCGCTATTCCTCGGATGGGTACGTGTATTTGGCACCAGAGTTCATCAGTGAACAGGATTCTTAAAGGGTCGAGGACAACCATCGGTCTCGAGGACAGACTCGATTTGAACTAACGATTTGCCCGATAGTTGAAGCTTTTTTTTTCGTATATCAGGGGTCAAGCCGATAAATAGAAACAAGACCCTCCTCCCTTCATCCAACCTCCTCCATCCTCCCCCCCCTTCGGGCATCTCACCAGCCTCACCACCTCTCCGTTCACTGCTAGTGTGTGTGTCATGTTGACTGAATGATCGTGTCGTGTGTCATGTGAATTGACTGCTCGTGTATTGTCGTGTCAGTGAACTGGAATGCTGGCTGTACTGTGCATTGAATTGCCGTGTCTTGTTAATGTGGAAGAATGTCTCGTGGTCGGTAATGTTTGAAATGACTGACTCGTGTGCTCGGTCATTGTTGTAATGATGCTCGTGTGTCGTGTCATTGTTGAAACTGGCTGCTCGTGTCTTGTGCTTGTTGAACTGATGCTCGTGTCTTGTGTATGTGAATGACGCTAGTGTTCCACTCCTTGTGGTCATGTGAATTGACAGGCGTGGTTGGTCATTGGTGAACGATGCTGGTGTTGGTATTGGTGACTTCACTGCTCGGGGTGTGTAATTGTGAAATTCACTGCTGGTGTGGTCAGTGGACTTTCACTGGTCGTCTGTGCTGTGTCATTGTTTGAATTCACGTTGCTCGTGGTTGTTGTGTACACCCCCCAGCGTTGACTTCACATGCTCGGCTTGTGTCATTGTTGAATGAACGGCTAGTTCGTGCCTGTTGTGTGTCATTGTTGACCGTCACTGCTCCGTGTATTGTGTCATGTTGAATTCACTGCTCGTGTGTTGGGTCATGTTGAATTGTATGCTCGTTGTGTTGTGTGTTGTCATTGTTGACTTCCACTGCTCGTGTGTTGTGTCATGTTGACTTCACTGCTCGCGTCCGGTGTTGTCTTGTGACAATTGAATGCGCTGTGGGTTTGTGTCATTGTTGAATTCACGGATCGGTGTGTTGTGTCATTGTTGACTTCACTGCCTACGTTTCTTGTTGTGTCAGTGTTGAATTTGATGCTCGTGTGTCCGTGTGTCATTGCTGAACCTACCTGATCGTTGTGTTGTGGCATGTTGCCGATTCATGCTACCGTGTGTTGCCCCGTCATTGCTGAAGGGGTCTGCCTCGTGTGCTGTGTCAATGTTGAATTCACTGCCTACCGGCATTGTGCGTGTCATTGTGATATTCACTGCGACGTGTTTGTCGTGTCATGGTGCCAAGTCACTATAACCGGTTGTGGTCAACACGTTGCCATAACACTGCCTAACCGGCTTGTTGTGGCAGTGTGCAATCCACTGCCGTGTGTTTTTTGTTGTTGGTCATTGCCCTAGAATCAATGCTCGCTGTGTGTGGGTCATTGGTGAATTCTCTGCCTACAGGCCTGTTGTTGGTCTATTGTTGAATTCACTGGCCTAACAGCATTACGATGATGTGTTCATTGTGGAATATTCAACTGACTACCCGGCCTGTTGATGATCATTGTGGAATCCCTATGCTGGTGTGTCGTGCCATTGTGCAATCACTGCTGGTAGTGTCGTTTGTCTTGTTGCAAACTCCTATTATCCCGGCCGGTCCCCCCATTACATTGCCCCTTCCCCTTCGCTTTCGCCCCTCCGCCCCCCACTCTTCCGTCGCTTTCCCCCTCCCTTCCCGTGGTACCTCTGGTTGTCTCCGCTTCCTCTATCATCCCTGTTCCTATTGTTTTGCTTAGGGACCTTCTCTGTCTCTGCCTTCCTCCGCGTCCAGCCCCCTTCTCCAGCCCCCCGTTGTCGTTGGCCGCCTGCACTGTAGGAATCTTCTCACTAACCTACCACGGGGGACTCCGTATTTGTGGTATTTGTCATGTTGTGGATATATCACTGCCTAACGGCGTGTTGTGTCATTGTGGGAATTCACGCCTACGGAGGGTTGTGATCATTGTCATTACGATCACCACGTGCCTTGATATCAGTACATAACTCCTATCACTAAGGACTCGCCATGACACATTGCCTTTTATGGCACAGGGGTAGGTTGAGGTTCCTCGTCTAACTGCGATTATAATGTTTTTTAATAAACAGAGAATTCTCATTTCTTCACCTTAATTCCTCTTGATTTCATTCTAATTCTGAAGATAGAAAATGTACCCACCACCCCAACCCCCATCCTCTTTGTTTTCCATTCTTCCTCACTGTCCCTTGGTTTGAAATTTATTATCGATTTACTATTATCAACAATTTATTTTTTTTTTTAATAGATTTCTGCGATCATGCTTTTTGGCATTTTCAACGGTACTATCATACCAGTTACAGTTGCGCATAGTTGTTAGAATTAAAAGGTCCATCTTATCATGAATACGATGGTTGTTAGTTGATCAGGCATCACGATCATTAGACATCTACCCATCAATGCTGGTCACCCTGCTAAGACCGTGCCCACACGCAACCATTGCGTCTGTAAGAGCCATCTCTAACCTTTTCACTCTTGCCTTTCGTCTCTATATATTCTTTCATACGGCTATGATGGCCCAGCTATCTATCATCCAAACGTAAAGGTAGCAAAACCAGGATCCTAAAGACCAGTGTCCTTACTATGTGTGCTCTGTAGTAGATATGCAGACTGTCAGACAGTAAAGATTGTGAGTCGATAATCATTTACAAACCTCGCGACCTCCACATGTGATCCTTCTTGAAAAGGCCTCGTTTCATTCAACGTCAATATTGCGGATGTAGATGGCTGAGACAAGAGACAGCACCAACTCATTGCACGTTCTAATTTTAAGTGGAATGTCAAACGTTGTCTGTTGTAATTCATTGTTTCGGAAGAAGACCTAATCCAAGGTCTCGCGAGGAAAACGCCAGTTCGAAAAGGTTTCGATCTTACGTGAGTGCGTTGTAACTCATCTTTCTTTTTTTGCACGGTGTAGAGCGAATATTCCCACTTAATTATTAAAAAGTCATCACTTGAGCCAGAAGGGAAGAGCTGCCTCAATAGGCAGATCTGGGACAAGTCTCGGGATCAAACTGCGCTTTGGCTTAACCGCCACAACACGTGGGCTGGCTGAGATCTACACTTCCACCATAACAAGCCCGTAAGGACGAAGCCCGTACTGTTGCTCGGCCATTGTTATCCTCGTTATACTCATTCATTAACCTCTCATATAAAGCTTGGGGAGGAGCTAGTGAAATGCATAGCCAAGATGCAGGCTTTTACTCCACGCTATAAGCATTGGTGGTTTGTTAAAAGATGAATGATGATTGATGATTGTGATGATGATGAATGGAAGAAAATGTCTAATGGACTAGTTAAGTGAACTTGTTCAAAACCGTTGAATCAGAGGGCGGTGCAAGCGATCAGTAGTCAACTGCTAACTTACGATTTTTTTTACGAAACGAGAGGCGCGAGACAGGGGCGAAATTTTTCGTCATGGAATTTTGTGTTGTTGTTGACCATAAAGGATGGATCATTAGATCAGATTCAAGGATCCGTTAGGACACTGCAGGCAAGGGTCTGCGCTGAGCTGAGATGCTCTTATAACAGTTATACTGTGCAGACCGTGATTAAGTTGAGAGCTTCACTCTCTTTTATGTGATTCAATATAAAGTGAAGATGCAGCGCTGAAACGCTCCAAGGACCACAACTCTATGGCAGGGAAGTAGAGGCCCATTCTCCCGTCGTTCAGCCCACACCAACGGTAAAAACAATAAAACAGGTCAAGGCGGGGAACACATCGAGCTCTAGATCAAAAATCCCTGTAGACAGTGAACAGACCGGCGCAACACCGACCTACACCCTCATACAACGCCAACCAGTTCTCGACTATAGAGGAGCGAAAAAGGGAAAGTGGCGTTTTTTTATTTATTTCGCTGTGTGCCCGACTGGTGACTGCGCAATGTTTGGTTATGGTGTTTTGGGTGAGGGGGTCACGACGCGGAAAATGAGTTCAGGCGGGGGGAACAGCTTCAGACCTCGCTAGTATGTCTGAGGGGGGCAAAACAACAGGGGAACACGAATCGTCGCTGCTGCACGTTCATTTCCGCGCCGAACAATGATTTTAACCGTGTCACGGGAGAGCAAGGCACTGGGGCAGCAAAGGAAAGTGTTGGGAAGAAACAAGGAAAGTGAAAACTACAAGGCAAAAAGGAATAAACAAGAAAGAAACAGTTATTGGATTTTGCTCAACGTTACGAGGCCTGAGTACCAAAAAGCGAACAAGACAAGGTAAACACAATGTATTGCAAAAAGCACAGACAGTCTTTAGGTTGTTCGGTCTCAGGTCATCACGGTTGGCCCCTGATCGGCTGAAGCGCAACCGAGCACATGTGTGGCGTGTTGGTCGCCGAGCGCGCAGCGCGCGAGATCGCCCGGATTCGCATGTGTAGGGTGTACCATGCGGTGGTCCTGTGCGTGTCCGTAGTGTAAGGACGTGTGAGACGTCGCGTACGCGGTGCAGGCTGCGTTTGTGGTTTACATTGTGCTGTGTTTGTGTGTGTGTGTGGTGCATGCGTGAGCGTGCGTGAGTGAACGTGCGTGCGTCGGCTGTTGCCCCCCAGTGTGTACAAACGCAACAAAGAAGGGAGTACGCGCTGGACAGAACGGCGGGTGGGAGGAGCCTGGGAGGGGAAGCATCGGGCAGAGGAACGCAAAGGGGGGGGACAAAGGAGCGGGGGCAGGGCCTCTCGGGCCGGGCGAAGAGTGGGGCGGGATGGAGGGGATGGAGGGGTTGTAAGGAGGAGGTGTGCGGTGTGGTGTGTGTGTGTGGGGGGGGGGGGGGGGGGGGAGGAGGGAGGAGAACAAGAGCGTTGAAAGGACCTAATTAACGTTAGTCTTTTTTTATATCGCTCGGTTTTTTAAACGTGGACCAGCTCAAGAGAGATGATAACTGAAACAGAGACTTTAATCAAGGTCGTTGAAGAGTATGTAAGGAAGAAAGAAGGGGGAAGAGAGAGAGAGAGGGAGCGAGCGAGAGTGAAGAGAGGAGAGAGAGGAGACCGTGTACGAGAGAGGACGATGGAGAGGACGAGAGCAGAGGAAGGGAAGGAGAGAGAACGGACGGAGGATGAGAGGAGAAGGAGAAGAGGAGGAGGAGAGGGGAGGGCGAGAGGAGGAGGCGAGAAGGGGAGGAGAGGAGAGAGGTAGAGCGAGAGGAGGTGTGGTGTGGAGTGAGAGGAGAGAGAAAGAGGGAGGGGGAGGCAGATGAGGAGAGGGAGGACGAGATGAGAGAAGAGAGACAGACAAACCGGAGCTACTCGGGGGGAGGAGGGTTGAGATGTTCCCGACGGGAGAGGTGAAGACCTCAGGGGAGGGAGAGAAACAAAGGGATCACAGGAAGAGTATGGAAAGATAGAAACAAGAAAGAGGACGGCGCGAGAGCAGAGGACGCGAAATGCGGGAGATGAAGACGAGATGACGAGGAGGAGAAAGAACCAAAAAGAAACGAGGAGGACGGGAAGGGCAAATGAGGGAGGCGGTGGGAGGAGAGAGACAGGACAGAGAGAGGACAGATGGACAGACAGACAGACAGACGAAGACAGACAGACAACGAGGGTGGGGGGAGACTGGAAGGCCTTCCCGGAGGAACGTTGAATTGCAAGCTGGGATCACAGGCCAGGGGATTGAGGATGGGGGAGCGAAGAACGCAGCTGGGATCACAGGCGAGGAAAAAAACAAATCCACAGGGGATCACAGGCGAGAAAAACAACACAAGCTGCTGGATCACAGGCCAGAAAAACAAACAAAAACACAGGCCAGGAAAATAACACAATTGGCCAACAACACTATGCAAAATCACACTGGGATCCAGGCCAGAACAACAAACACAGCTGAGATCAAGGGCCAGAAAAGAAAAAACAAACACAGCTGGGATCACAGGCTGAGAAAAAAAAAACACGAACACAGCTGGGATCACAGGCCAGAAAAAAAAACAACAACAGCTGGGATCACAGGCCAGAAAAAACAAACAAAACACAGCTGGGATCACAGGCCAGAAAAACAAAACACAGCTGGGATCACAGGCGAGAAAAACAAACAAACACAGCTGGGATCAACAGGCCAGAAAAACAAACACAGCTGGGATGGCCAGAAAACAAACACAGGCGCGGCGAAAAACAAACAACACAGCTGGGATCACAGGCCAAGAAAAAAACAAACACAGCTGGGATCACAGGCGAGAAAAAACAAACAAACCACAGCTGGGATCACAGGCCAGAAAAACACAAACACACAGCTGGGATCACAGGCCAGAAAAAAAACAACACAGCTGGGATCACAGGCCAGAAAAAACAAACACAGCTGGGATCACAGGCCAGAAAAAAACAAAACACAGCTGGGATCACAGGCCAGAAAAACAAACCACAGCTGGGATCACAGGCCAGAAAAACAAACAAAACTGGGATCACAGGCCAGAAAAACAAACAACAGCTGGGTCCACAGGCCAGAAAAACCAAATATCACAACCACCATGGGATCACAGGCCAGAAAAACAAAAAATGGAGACACAGCTGGGATCACAGGCACAGAAAAACAAACACAGCTGGGGATCACAGGCCAGAAAAACAAACAATCACAGCTGGGATCACAGGCCCAAAAAAACAAACACACACCTGGGATCCACAGGCCAGAAAAACAAAACCAAACACAGCTGGGCTCATCACAGGCCAGAAAAACAAACACAGCTGGGATAACAGGCCAGAAAAACAAACAAAACAATCACAGCTGGGATCACCAGGCCAGAAAAAACAAACAAACACAGCTGGGTCACAGGCCCCCCAACACAGACAGACAAAAGGTTGGCCTAACACCCGCACGTCCCAACGCTCAACCCCCCCCCCCCTCCCCCTTTAAAAAAAACAAATAAAGGAAAACAGATGTTGCCTACTTTGACGCTAGCACACTGCTGAAATCACACACACACACACACACACACACACACACACACCAAACACGCACACACACACACGCACGCACGCACGCACGCACACACACGCACGCACAAACACGCACACCACACACACACACACACCACACAACACCTGAGTCTATTATAGTTTTAAAAAAGTCAACGGACCGATGAAACGTCAGCACACATATCTAACATTCTGGTCCAGACGCATGTCAAGAGGTAGGATACTACATTTCAAAAGCAAATCCAGAACGAACAACAGGAAAACAGAAAATAGAACAAATCGAAAACACAACAAAGGGAAAAAAAAAAAAACGACAATGGAACAAAAATCACAAGAGAAAAAAAGGCAACAAAATTCTCCACTTTCCTGGAGTGTGGGTGGTCGCCCGGAAAACGGCAGCATGTGCTACCGGATACTGTCCTGTCTGTCTGTCGTCTGTCCTGTCTGTCTGTCTGTCTGTCGTCTCTCTCTCTCTCTCTCTCTCTCTCTCTCTCTCTCTCACATACTGGTCAGAGACCTGCTAAAAAAGAATCCAGATGGCAGCCTGAATACCCAATCTTCCAACAAAAATGGTGTTTTGAGAAAGAATAAAAGGATGGATGGATGCACGTCTTGCTTTTTTCATTGCTGAAACACACCACAACACACCACACACACACACACACACACACACACACACCACACACTAGTGCGCTAGCACTAGTGCACTCTCTCTCTCTCTCTCTCTCTCTCTCTCGTCTCCCTTTCGCTTACCATCCTCCCCCCCCAACCCCCAAATGTCTCTTTTCTTCTCTTTCCCTTTCCTTAGCGATAGATACACGCGTTTGTGGGCGATGGATTGTTATTCCCTGGGCGACGCGTCAGTCTATCAGAGGCCAGGCAGACTGTATTCCTATAAAAGAGAACGAGAACCGGTCTGGCATCAACAGCATTGAAACAAGCTCTGATCAGGCGGGAGAAAGACGACTTGTCACGTCAAGCTTGAAGTACGGTTGAAGAAGAAGGGCGTGGGGAAAACAGCCCGTTGAAGATTCAGTCTCGCCAGATTCAAGGAACCTGACACTGCTTGACAGTTCAAAAAGGAGAGATCCGTCCCGCGCTGCCGCTTGAAGGTGGTCCCAGCAACCACTCACGATCCATTCATAATGATGATTGCTGACACAACAAACAGAGGTCCTAGGGATAAGTCGATGGACATCAATCAATTCATAATGATTACTCGACACAAACAACAGAGGTCCTGGGGATAAGTCGAGGACATCAATCAATTCATAATGATGATTAGTGACACCAACAAACAGAGGTCCTGGGGATAAGTCGATGGACATCATCATCATTCATAATGATGATTAGTGACACAACAACAGAGGTCCTAGGGATAAGTCGATGGACATCAAAGGCCATGGAGCACGAGCAATGTCTGGCAGATGTGAGAGGCTGCCACATTGGAGGCTGACAACTTGCAGGAGAGTGAGGAAGGAAGAAAACACATCGCTGCAAACCAGTCAGTGGGACAGATGGATGCCAAGAAAAAGCCGAATCGAGCATTTCCGTGAGGACTGGAGAAAGACTAAGACAATACCACCAAGGCCACAAAGAAAAGCCCTGAAGGACTGTCAAACACTCCCCTATGGAGAAAAAGGGGTAACGGCAGTATCACCGGGACAAAGTGGCAACCGGCGTCTCACCGGGAGGATGGCGTCACAGACAGGTGGAATGAAGTTTTGCTATGAAGTGTTACAACAGAGCAAAATGGAGATCAGAGCACGCTGACAGCACAGGATTCATCAAACGCCAACGACGACTTCAATGCACCGTGAAGAAGTCGTAGCAGCAGGAGTCAAGTCGCGCTGAGAAATGTGGTTAGGCTGCAGGCGTAGGCAACATTCCTGCGTTCGGCATCCGTCACTGTCTGCAGAGACAATGGTGTTGCGCCGTGGATCAGTCAGTTCAGTTGCCCCAGCGCGCTGTGGCTGAAGAGCCCAACCCTCGAGCGCCAGGCAGACTCTGTTGCAGTTTGCTGCAGGTGAAGTCTCCGTCATCAGTGTCTGTCGGTGCCGATGCATTTCTTTGCCATGCGCGGCGCCTTCGTTCTTCCAAATGGGTCTCTCTCTTTGCTGCTCTGCTTGCTTGATGCCGGCCTTGATGGTGGACCGCCAGCTGACCCGGTCTGAAAGCTGCTGTCTCCAGGTCTGCCGTTCGAGAGGCTGCCTGTCCTCAGGTCGTGCTGGCGTACATCCTTGCAGCGTAGGGCGAGCCGTCCTGTGGGTGTGGTTAGCCTGCAGGCATAGACAACATTCCTGCACAACTCTGAAACATGGCAGTAGCCTGCCATGAACTGCGACTGCAATTAACATCTGGCACTGTCCTTGCCATGGACTCAGGAGTACTCATCGTTCGCCCTTCCAAAGACAGAAATCTTTCACACTGCCAACATTACCAGGCGTCCGTTTGATCAGCCATGTCAGCAAAGTAATGCTCAACATCATTCTGAATGGATTACAGCAGCAAGCAGATTCCATGTATTGCGAAGAACAGGCTGTATTCCTGCAGAGACACAAGTGCCCATCGAAAGAATCTTTATGTGTGTACTCTGTGCACAAAAAAACCCTCCAAAATCAGAGGAAGTTCTACCAAGGTCTTTACTGACTTCAGGAAGGCATTTGACAGTGTGTCCGGAGGCGCCAGAGCCCACAATTGAAGAACATGTAAACTTGGGTCAAAAGTAACCAACACCATCAAGCAAATCGAACATTAAAGGTAACGGTGTGGTACTCACACAGGGCGCAGTTTGGTGTGTAGGTTTTCATACTTATTGGAATTCTTCAGGGTTGTATTTCTATCTCCTACATTTTACAAACTGTTTCTGGAACGGCATAGTGACCTATGCACTTGGAGAGTGTGTCAGCACAGTCCCACACTGGAGAAGGAACCATCACGGGCTTTCGCTCTGCGGACAACACTGACAGCCTGGCAGGCAGTGAACAACTCGCAGAGTTTGCTGAAAGATCGGATGGAACAAGATATTGCAGGGAAATCAGCCCTGTTAAACAACCAAGTTGATGGCCAACCACACAATGGCATAATTCATTGAGATAATGGCTTCAAAGGACAAAAGGAGAGAGAGGAGAAACAGTTCAACAGACCATCACCTGGAACAATCATAATGTTACACTAGGGATCCAAACCAGCAATCCTTCAAATGGAGCACAGACATCAGCATTGCCCAGACTGATACGGTAGGGAATAACAATAACATCCCCATGATACAGACGACAGGGTTTTTGGGTGTGCAGTGGTAGATTCCATTCTCCTTGCATGCCGTGAGACACGTTCCCTCACAGCGAATCTGAAAAAGAAGAACCTAAAGCCGAGGGAACGACGTGTTACTGCGAGATATGAAAACAACAGAACTACTAGTCACATCACCAGTGTCAACGAGTCCAGCCCTCATCCAGCACATCGGGCATACCCAGATCTGCTGACATTCAGTTCCGCTATGAGTGCAGATGACAAAGAAATTCAGTAGAGAGAGTTCAGAGAATTTACCTGAGAAAGAGTTCGGGGGAGAGACAGAAGAGAAGAGGAAAGACAGACAGAGAGAGAGACGAGAGAGGAGGGAGAGAGAGAGAGAGGGATTGGGGGGGGGGAGCAGTTGGACTGGCAAATCATTGCAGAACGGACAGGGAAGGCATTTGCAGAGACCCAGACTTTGGCACATGTCTGACGCAACTACAGGACCATGTGGTGAATTTTGTTGTTGTGCAGCGTCCCCAAGGACTTAAGCGGCGGAGGGGGGGGGGTGGGGGAGGAGCTGGGGAGGAGGGGGATAACCCGGTGAGACAGCAGTATGAAGAGAGGAGCCCCCTGATTATGAAGCAGAAGAAGTAGAAAAGAAAGGGATGAGGGAAGAAGAAAGAAGGGGATTTACGAGGAGAAGGAGAAAAAGAATGGGGAAGAAGGCGAAGGAGAAGGAAGGAAAAGGAAGGAGGAAGGCAGAGGAGAAGATGAGAAGGGAGGAATACGAAGAAGAAAAGAATACGAAGAGAGATATTCACAACCAACAGATCTTAGTAATGCTTTACCGTCATGAAATGCAAAAAAGATGTGCATCTTCCGTCACACACACCCCACACAACACACACACACCACACACACACCACACCCTACACACACCACACACACACATTTCCTCTCCCCGTCTTGCCCTCAGGGGTGAAGAAGAATACGACCACGAGGCTCGATACCAGTAACAATTCAACTGCTGTCTTTGTCACAAACACCTGCGACATGGGCAAACGCTTGAGATCACGCACTCCCCTCTCAGACTGTAAAGTCCTGCACGACCGTCTCACTCGTCCTCCTCTCTCTCTCTCTCCTCACTCTCTCTCCTCTCTTCTCCTCTCTCTCCATCTCTCGTCTCCTCACCTGCCTTGTCGCAGTCCTCTCTCTCTCCCTCATTCCGGGCGCCGGAGCGGGATAACTCCTCTCTCTCCTCCATGGACCTTTGAGATAATGTGTCTGCTGTCTACTGTCGCGCCATGTCAAGGACAGTGATAAATGGCCCCTGTTCTACTTGGTCGATCCTCTTCACCCCCACTGTCTGAAGAGCTCTGCTCCTTTGATCTCTTGGCATCCCCTCTCACCACCCTGCTCTTCCCTCTCTCGTCATCCCTCCTCTCCCTCTCTCTCTCTCTCTCCTCTCTCTCCTCCTCTTCTCTCCTCTCTCTCTCTCTTCTATCGGTCAAAACATAAAACCATACTCCGTTAAACTCGCTCATCCCCACTCCCCTACTCTGTCTACTACCCTTTTCTCCCCTCCCCGTTGAATTGTCAGTATGAATGATATGTGTTGAAATAATGTATGCATGACAAGGACAGATTGTAAGACTAGGCTTTGGCCTAAAATTGTATGTGTCTTGAGCATCTGTCGGGTACCTGTCTCTCTGCGCTGGGTGGGGTGCTCTGCCTGCAAGGCAGATCTTCTTTCTCACTCGGATAAACAACTTACAGCTCGTGGCTTAAGAATTAAAAACTCGCCTAATTCGAACCAAAAACAACAAAAACACTGGGTTTCACGGGCAGCAAACGTTGGACAACATGATATTCATAAATGTGACGTAAATGGCATGAACGTCCACGTGATTAAAAAAAAAAAGACGAGATCATGCAGACAAGTTTATTTGTTATGTGGTGTTTACACCTTCGGGATACAAACGGTGCTGAAACAGTCTCGGTTCTGTTTTCTCTTTCTTTTCCTGACGTCATTCTCTATCTTGATCTTCTAGAAACTGCATGCACTGGGGCCTTCCGGCCCATTGTTCACCGGTCCCGGCGTCCATTTCTCTCCTGCTCTGCATCTGTCTGGTTTCTGCTGCCTGTGTTTCTTTCTGTCTGTTGCCCTCGGTATGTTCTGTCTGTTTCCTCTGTCCCTGTCTCGCTCCCTCTGTGTGTTTGCCTGTGTTTCTGGTCTGTTTTCCCTCTTATGCCTGTCGTCTGATGTCTGCGTGCCTGTTTTTTCCTTTCCTCTGTCTGTCTGTCCCTCCTGGTGGGTGGTCTGCCTGGTGTTGCGGACTGTTCCCTCTGTTATGTGCCTGTGTCCTTGTCTGTCTTGTTCTGCCTGATTGTTCTCCTCTGTGTGTTCCCCTCATGTGTTTTCCTCTGTCTTTCTCTGTCTGTTCCCCTTCCTCCCTGGTCCTGTCCTGTTCCTCTGTTTCTGTCCCCCTGTTTTCAACACTGACAGGTCTGTGTGCTCCCTCACAGTTATTCTGGTCCTGTTTCCCTCGTAATGTCCTGGAGTCTTTCTGCCTTGCTGTTGCTGTCCTGCTGCCTGTCCCTGTCTGCCTCTACTGTCGTTCTCCTTCTTCCGCTGGGTCTGTCTGTTGTCCCCTGTGCTCTACTTCTCCGTCTGTCTGTTTCCTCCGTTTTTCCTCCTCTGTTTTCCTTTCCCTTCCCTTTATGTCTGTCTGTGCCTGTTCCTTCCTTCCTCATGGTCTGTCTCCCTCTGTGGGTTTGCCTGTGTTTTCTCTTGTCCGTTCCCTCTTAGTCTGTCTGGGCTGTCTGCTGCGGGCTGATGGTTCCCATCCTGTGCATCGGTCTGTTTCCCTCTGTGTGTCTGGCCTGTTTTCCTCTTCTGTTCCTTCTGTATGTCTGCCTGTTCCTCCGTCTGTTTCTTTTCCAGCACGGCTTGTCTAACGCCTCCTACTACCGTATGCGCTGTTTTATTGTAGTTTCCAATCTGTATTCCTGCTGTGCCTGTTTTTCTGTCTTCTTTCCGCTGTGTATTTCTTTCTGGGTCTCTGTTTGCCCTCCATTCTTATGTTGAATTGCCTGGTTGCCCCTTTGTTTCTTTCTCGGTCTGTTTCCCGTCTGTATTGCTGCTTAGCCGCCTCTGCTGTGTTCCCTTTGTGTTTTGTTGCCTGTTTTTTCTGTCCTGTTTCCTTTTGTTTTTCTGCCCTTTTTTTCCGTTGTTTCCGCAAGGCTTTTTTACTTCCCGTATCCTTTGCTTATTGTAGCTGGCATTCCTTTTTTTTTTCTGCTGTTTTCAGGCCTGTCTGCCTCCATTTATCAACCGCTACCTCTTCTTCTTTTTCTTTCCTTTCATTCTTGTGTTTCCCATCTGCTTTTCTTTTTCCGCCCTCCACCTCCTTCATGTCTGTCTGTCCCCATGCCAGAACTTGCCGGTGGCGGCTGTTTTCCCCCACTATTTCTTTATTCATGCTTTCAGCCTGCCTGTCTTCATGCTCACCCTTATTTGTGTCTATGGTTTTGTTTTTTTTTCTTTTTTTTTTTTTTCTTTTTTTTCTTTACTTCTTTTTTCGCTTCATGTGGACTCTGCACTTATTTCAAGAATATCTCAGAAAACAGGATAAACGCAGGTGCCTACACCACAGACAGAGAATCTGGATGATGGGAAAAATACGGAGAAGGAATAAGCATATACATATGCGAGAAGAGCCACCAGAATTCAATACATATGCGCTTCACTTCGTCCCAGATAATGAAGACGAAAATGAATAATTTACTTCACTTATAAAGTTTACCTTACTTGACCATTTCGTCATCTATTTGGTCATCTATTTATTTTGCATTTTCCTACTCTGCCACGTTCTAAATTGTTTTAAAAAAAGAAATGTCAAGAGATTTTTTCTTTTGATAAAAAAAAAATCGCTTAAAATATAAGTATTTGAAGTCTTTGTGTTTCTGCTGCTTTTCTTCTTCTTTGTGTTGTTTAGACTTAATATCTTACACTGGACAGTTGTACAGGTTTCATGAACCCCATGATGTACTTTACAATGCACAGATACACTACAGCACTCACAAAATTACAACTGTTGCACGAAACTATAAATGATTCTTAATTAAAAAAGACGCCACAAATCATAATAAACACTGCAAAATACGTCACAAAACATGTTATCCAGACAAAATCAAAATTTCATAACGGCTCACAGTAATTCATGAATTTCAGCAAGGGCCAGATACAAACTGAAAAATGCAGAGCATAACAAAAATAACAACAACAAAACCCCCCAAAAAAAACAAACTTGGTTAAACAAAAATACGACGTGGCATGTGGAAGGGTGAAGTGCTCAGATGAACACAGGGCCACATGATGCAGTCACAAAAAGGCAGCAAACATTTCCTTGGTTATTCACAAAAAACGCGGTGGCATGGTGGAAAGGTGAAGGTCAGATGAAAAATGAAAATAGGGTGCGCAGGATGCAGTCCAGTGCGGAACTGCTCTTTCTTTAGTTGTGTAGGGTAGGGTTGGGGGGGGGGGGGGGGGGGATAGGAATTTTTTTACACAGATTAATTAATTAATTAGTGGCTGAGTAAAATCAATAAATAAATAGATAAATGAATAATAAATAAGGAAGAGCAAAATAAGTAAAACCTTCCCCTCTTAATAAATGAAATCAACGAGTTGGTTGTCCGCCATACACATCAAAGAGGAGAAGACAACGACTTGTTGTTTCTTGTTGTTTTCTTTTCACTATCCCAGATGCAAATTTGCGCCCAATCGGATTTTCATAGACGCCGTCCCAATCACCTTGCAGCTTTAGAAAGAAAGGACATTGCTTCATGATGACGAAAACACGTCTTTGATCAAACTAAACACGAGAATTCATTCTAAACACTATAACAAAAAACACTACGCAGCTGTTTGGAAAAAAAAAAGATTAAATCAACCTCGACATTCCATAACAAATGAATTATTTTGATGATGATATTGATCAGCTAATTCAACCAGAAATAGTATCTGAAATACATTGTCACACAGTAAACTATTTGGGAACACGGCAGAGGACAATCAATGTCGCTAAGAATAATTCCCAGTTCCATGACTGAACTAAGCAACAGAAGCGGTCACGCATTTCAGCTAGAGTCAAATCTCCTGATTCGTTTCCAGAACAGTTTCCCGGAGACACTCCCTTATGGCTATTTCAAGGCGGGTCTTAGCACGTTTGAATATTTTTTTTTTTCATTCCAGACCAGCCGTTGTGGCGAAGTCGTCGTGGTTTCCATGTCCATCACAGCCCTTTGTTTGCGGGATTTTTTTCTGCTCCGGCCGGCTCCTACACATGTCCAGTGTGCTGTGGACTCAACTGGTCAAACCAGAACCCTACAGTTGAATTTCACATCCACCTAATGAGGGGGCCGGAATGGCTCAGTCGGTAGAAACGCCGGACTCATGAGGGGGCCGGAAATGGCTCAGTCGGTAGAGAACGCCGGACTCGTGATCCTGGGGTTGGGGGTTCGAACTTAGGTAAAAGGGGCATTTTTTTTCCCTCGGAGTTAACATTGGTTCTGACTCCATTCCCCATACACCCCTTCGAATGAGACCATAAACGGAGGTTCCGTGTGTGAATGCATGCACATCTTGCACACGTAAAATGCCATCACCAACTTTCGGAAGAGAAGGCCAGTTGGCCGTTGGTATGGAAGACACGTTACGCCATAGCATGCACCTTCCCCGAAGATGGATTATGGCTGCCTTAATGGCGGGATAAAAAAGGTCATGCACACAAAACTCCACTGCCTGTCTATACAGGCAGTGTCCGCAGGAGTATCAGCCTGTGTAGGCAGAAAGAAAGAAAAGAAATCCACCAATGGATGCGCCTGTAGACAGTGCTGCGCCAACTGCCTGACCACCACTGCACAGTGTATCTCTCTCGTCCTGGCTGACGCCGAGCCGGGATGTGTTATCACAGTAAGCACAGAGTACAGCCCTGTCATACGGTCTCAGACCAGAATGGAAATCGGTAGCATTGTCCTCATCGTCGTCCTCACTAACCAGCATCAACAAATGTCTCAGATTCTGTGGCCCTGCATGTTCTGCTCTCAGGGAGACCCCAGTTTCAATTTCTTCTCGATGTCTTTGCCCTGGGTTTGATTCTGTCAGGGTCACCAGTCCTGGCTAATGCATGGGCACTAGCGTTGGACAGAGACTGTGGTGCCGCTAAGGAGAGAGAACTCACTCACGCCGCCACCGCCACACAAGCAATTATTGCTGACAGTATAGTAGGAGGCTTAAGTAGATGTCCTGCAGATGCTGGATCGGAACAGGCAACACTGCACATCAAAGTGACTCTGCAGCAGTGCAGCGCGTCCTCTGGTGGGTTGCCTGATGACGACCTGACACTGACTGCTCCCTGTGTACTGCCGGTGCCAGGGGGTGTGGTCGGACAAGCCATGGCGTGGCTGTGGAGGGGAGCGAGAGGTACGGGTGTAACGCGCTGAGCTGGCAGGGAGGAAAAAGACCAAAACATCTCTTTGATTACACGGCTGGCGTTGACCACGGCGGGCACGTGGAGGGTGAGATTTCAGTGAGAGAGGGATCTGAACTTCAGACAACAATGCCAGCAGGAAGGAACTGCTTGACAGGGTTATCTTCAACATGAGCTGGGGTGTGTGGAATCCTCAGCATGTATCAGCGTGTTCATGGGGGTGGTGAAGGGGGCGAGCGAGTCTCAGCTGGTCCGTACTTTCACTTTGATCACTTCCGGAGGCCACCGCTGTTACAGCTTCCTTGCACACGACTTCGTGCTCTACCCAGCATTCCATAGTGTGCTCTACCCAGCATTCCATCGTGTGCTCTATCCAGCATTCCATCGTGTGCTCTACCCAGCATTCCATCTTGTGCTCTACCCAGCATTCCATCTTGTGCTCTACCCAGCATTCCATCGTGTGCTCTACCCAGCATTCCACATCGTGTGCTCTACCCAGCATTCCATCTTGTGCTCTACCCAGCATTCCATCGTGTGCTCTCTACCCAGCATTCCAATCTTGTGCTCTACCCAGCATTCCCATCTCCAGGAAACATGCAAGGAATTCTGCCTGTGTCTTCCCACCGATACGGCGTGCGTTGGTCGGAAAAAAAAAAGCAATGTTGGATTGCTGGCATAGGTTTCCTCACCTTTATGTTGGTACACTAACATGATCTAACGTCTTCACTTCTTTCTTGCAGAAAAGAAAGATGGAGAACCTGTTTACCTGTTTTGGACGTCCTTGCCTGGTTGATGTGCTGACATCTCTGGATTTTTGAGATTTTAGACAAACATGGATTTCTGCCCACTAATGTGTTTATGCTCTCTAGGGATCTGATGTTAGTACATTTATGGAAGAGCAATTGACACAGAATGGACTGTCATTCTCAAATAAATCACAAGCTGTTAAGAACAGAACATTAAACATATAAAGAGAAAAGTAACGCACAGAGTATAGATCCCAAGGTACAGCCTTTTCTCATTTTCATAGAATCAGATTTAAACATATTTACATGAACAAAAAACAGTTGTGTGTGAAGAAAAAAAAACACGTCATATAATGTAATCGGCCAAAAAACATACATGGCCAATTTCTTTAAAAGAAGAGAATGTTTAATTAAGTCAAGTAAGAGAATGTTT
>JADBJO010026947.1:0-21940 GCA_016801955.1 Conus betulinus | reverse complement strand
CACAACCCGGACACAAAACCAGATAAATATGCGCCCCCCCCCCCCCCCTCCCCCAATGTCCTTCCCAAACACACGCACTCTTCATCCTTTTTTCTTCACCAAAATTTACACAGAGGAAGAAAAAAAAAGGAGAAGAGGGTGAAGACAACTGAATTTCGAGGTGTAGAATAAGGGCGAAAACTCCACGCGCACACGAGAACATACATCCTCTCTTAAATGTTTGCGAACCGCCAAGAGAAACGTGGACAAACGAGTCACGAGTCTTGTGATTCGTTTGTCCACGTTTCTCTTGGCGGTTCGCTCACATTTAAGATTTTAGATTTCCGCCTGCAGTCGTCTCACTCTGCAAATAGATACATCCTCTCGCTTTTTCTGTCCGTCTCTCACGAGATACATAACACTCTAAAAACAGGCTAAACAAAGCATAATCTAATTTTCAAACAGCCTTCACCATATGTTTTGTACTAATATTTGCGATGGCGTACAAATGCTGTCATTACAAATATTTGACAGTATACTGGCCCGTGTTATTTGCTTAAAGAGCAAAGCAGTACCTGATAACAGAAGTAAAACGCAAGGAAACACAGAATGTCAATGACAGCATCGCATTAACAGGCCCCTTTCAAAAATTTTCTGCAAAACGTGATCCAAGTAATTTAATGCAAAAAGTAAGCCTTTCTGATTGCATCAAACGCAGAAATCCACACACACACGGAGGTGTACACATGCCTTGACACACATTGAAACCTGCTCCTCAGACAGCCAAGGTAAGGCGATGTTGCTTATAGCCCAGCCGACCGCAGAGAGGGCCATACCAGGGCTGATATCGCGTCGAAGTCAATCACAAGTTATTAGCACACACACACACACAACAAAATAAATCCTCATTCAAACCACCTTTTGAAGTATACGAGCTAAAAAACACACAGGAAATTTCGTAAAAAATCTTTCTCCCATAAAAATGTTAGATCAGATGAAAAACGTTTATCTCTTTCAGAAATTCAAAGATCACATTAGGTGGGACATCCCTGAATAAGGTTTTCATGGAGTCTGCTATAAAATGCTTATGTCTTGTTAGGCTTGTCAGTCAACCTTCACAATATTGTATTTTTGTGTAAAATTTGTAATGAGCTTCTGACACACACGAAGTAAATGATTAGTACCAATATGGAATGGTACTGTAATATTCGCAATGGCATACCATTGGCAGGATCTTGCAAAGATCCAATAGCAACATGATCCACTCATTTTTGTAAAAAGTAAAAACAGCAATAGGCAATAATTATTAAAGAAAAAGCAATCAAATACAAATTATCCATAAATGTAATATAAATATAACACATTTCCCGACCTGAGCGTTAATCTAAGACAGCTTTATCTATGAAAACTTGACACTACTTCCTTCGTAAATAGAATTAAATCAACTCTAGTTCATAGCGAGACGACTGAAGGCGGAAATTGAAGCAAATTTCTAAAAAGGAAAGATATTTCCGCAGACATTACAGATTACAGGACGTATACATTGGCAGGACAGATTACAGGACGTATACAGACAGATTACATGTCCTGTATGTAATCAGGTCTGTGAAAGTAATAAATTAACACACTATACATACATACATACAATATATATATATATTATATTATATATATATTACATGTCATGTAATCCGTTTGTCTGTGGAAATACCACACACACATGCACCCCTCAATCCCCCGAACGTATCAGTACTTAAAAATCATGCACCCAGATACACAGCCGATAAACTGGCACATAAATTCAGAAACAAACTCATTAAAGATTTGTACACAAAATACCTGCTTCTCACACTCCTCACACGTTTTTCAGGTCATATTCACGACGGCGTACCGATGATGGTTACATACCGCCACGTCCATGCAAGGTCTGAGCGCGTTTCTCATGCGGTGCCATTTCTGTACATGTAGCTTGACCTTGTGTGGTCAGCGTCAGTCAGCACTCTGACAACTGCACGTGAACTGAAGCACCTATTTAGAATCGGAGCGAGCTGGTGCCGGCTCCTAGATCGGGGGTGTCACATGGAGTTTCTGTGTTGCGCCGTCACGCTGAAGAACGCGTTGCTATCAGAGGCCGTGATGATAGCCCAGCTCCAGCAAGCGTCGCCCCTACTTCGCCTAATTTTGACTCGAACAGGCAGGCCAAGGGCTACGACCGGCACTTGCTCTAGAGCTGCTACTATCCACCAAGAAATGCTGCAGCTCTTTCTCAGAGTTTTCAGATAATAGCGCTGAGAACGTCATAGAATCCCCCCTGCTAAAGATAGAGCAGATGACACAAGACTTGCTCGATTCCCTCTGTAGACGAGGTGATAGATCCTAGCAGGCTGGTCCTGACCACGAAACTCGCTTCAGGTGTCCTGGTCTCATCTGTTTTCCCTTGCCAGAAAAAAAGTTGAAGTCTTTCTCTGTAACAGATCCAGATCCTGGGAGACTGCTCTCCTGGAGGTGACGATATCCATCTGCACTCTTCTCAGTTCTACGTCGATGACTGTTGTCTTGGAAGGGTCATTTCTTTTTTGCAGTTTGTCAGAGAAACTGGCATCATTGATCATTGCTCCGACACTGGAAGCACCCAGAAGTTTTTTTTTTTTTTTATGGTTTTGTTTATATTTTTGGGTCCATTTTCTAGCGTGCTCTCGTCGACCTGCCGGCCAGTTTTCATCTACCCCCCTCCCACTCCCCGCACTAACTGAAGTTTATTTACCGACTATAACGAGCCAACAGCCGACTGACGGGGATCTGTCAGCCTGAAGAGGGCACTAGCTGAACAAAGAGGTGCGATGACCTGTCCCACCGTGGGAGGCAGTCCCTGGCGTTTGGTTCTAAGGTAGTCGAGTACGGGAACACGGTAGCGGTATATTGCTTCTTCACGTGTTGCACCCAGGTTGTTGTTAAACCGTCTTGCCTGGTCCGTGGTCCTGGATGACTGAAACGCAGTGGTACTGGTGTCCTGAAGGGAGGTCAATCTCTATGAAAACCTGCCGCACAAAAGTGGCACATTAAAATCCTGACAAATGCGCGCGACGACTGCGCGCGCGGGTGTGTGCATATACGTGTGTGTGTGTGTGTGTGTGTGCGTGTGTGTGAGAGTGTCTGTGCGCACGCGGGGTGTGCGCGTGTGTGTGTGCGCGTGTGTATGTGCGCGCGCGCGTGTACATGTGTATGTGTGAGCGCGTGTGTATGTGTGCGCGGTGTGCGTGAGTGTGTGTGTGTGCGCGCGCACACAGGTCTTATGTGCGAGTACGAGTAAGCTTTCTGTAACGTATTTTCAGCCCATCTGATTATTGTGTGGGGGTCGACTGGACACTTTTGTCCCGAAGAAATACAAAGAAAGAGTGTGTGGACGACAGAGAAATGGAGAGAACTCTGGTTACATGTCCTTCTGAAAGCCCAATTCAACCACCAGTCCTGCAAACTGTTCAACACCACTATGCCGTGTACACCTACCATTATTTTTTTGTTAAAAAAAAAAAAAAAAGGAATATAAAAATATCAGAGTGAAAAAAAGCCTGTGCTCATGTATTGTCTTAGATATTATTAGGCTTTTTTTCCTTCTTTCAGATTAAGATTTTTTGGGTGGCTGAACACCCAATCCTCCCCCTTCCATCACGCTGGCCTCACCATTCCTACCCCTTTTATCACCCTACTAGTAATGGTGGAGTCCAAACAGTTTGGGACATCTCTGATGGATGAGAACTGCCAAACTGTGATTCATTCATGCATATCAGATTATTCTTCCATGCACTTAGCCTGTCCACACATCTCACCTGTACCTCTATCGTGCGGTCTTCGTGTTCCTGGTGTGGTCGATCTTCTGGGCTGTCTTCCTGGTTCTGGGGGTTCTCCCGGGTTTGTCTTCTTGTTCCTGGTGACTCTCCAGGCTTGTCTACTCTTTCGGGTAGTCATCTTGTTCCTTGTGTCAGCTGGATAGCCATCCTCTGCCATCACTGGGTTGTCGCCCCTGTTCTCGGCGTCTTCTGTGTTGTCGCCCCTGTTCTAGGCGTCTTCTCTGGGTTGTCCCGTTTCCGTTGTCTCCCCTATGTTGTCATCCCTGTTCAAACCGAATTATCGTTAGTCGCGCGCGCAGGTGTATGCGTGTGTATGCGTGCGTGTGTGCGTGTGTGTGTGTGTGTGTATGAGAGAGAGAGAGAGAGAGAGAGAGAGAGAGAGAGAGTGTGTAACTGTGCACATACAAATTAAAGTTGAGCGAGACAGGTGCAGTTGTTTCCGCGTTTTTCATTATTCAGTCACTGGTAACAAACAAAAGAAAGAATACAAAATCGGCAAGCGTGGATTCTGTAGTAAACTGAAAATACTATTTTCACACCTCATAACAAGACCACCTGCCTCATTTAATTAAAGCAGTAAATGTTAGGAGAAAACCCCGTACTTTGAAGAAAAAAAAAAAACAACCCGATCATCCTTCTAACACCTTTTCTTCAGTACATCACTTTCTGCGTAATTATCGCTATGGACAGAACATGGAATTACATAATCTAATTTTTCTTCAGACTGAAACGAGAATGTAACTGGTTCCAGAAAAAAAAAGTCACTTCACTGGTTTACCTCGTGTGGCACCTTGTACTTCCGTTGTCAACGGCAATATCCACTGGTGTCCTGGTACCTGGAACAGAGGTCGTCCTGTGTAATCCTGCCATTAAACAAAAAAATCCAGATTTCAATTACATAATAAAAATCCCCCCACTGAACCCTCATACACGAGCGAAAAATACTAAACTCTAATAAAGGAGGCACTAAACTCTGAGAAAGGGGAAGCTAGTAAAGCCTGTGAAAATACAATCTCTTAGAAGAAAAAAAATGTAGGCTCCAAGAGAGGAAATCGAATGGGGGAATGATGGAACTAGACTCTGAGAAAGGACACTTCACCTATCAAATTGCACTAAAACTCTATAAAAAGAGCACTAAACCTTACGAAACAAAGTCATCAAACCATGAAAAAGGGTACTATTCCCTATCAGAAAGGACACTGAGCCCGGTGAACGTAGAGAAAACTGAGCCATAACAGAGGACACTAAAACTTTGTGAGAAAAGAATACCAGGTCACAAGAATAGGCAACACTGAATCCTATGAAAAGAGTGCCAAATCCTACAGAAGGACGCTAAAGCCTTTGGGAGGAGGGCAAAAAAAAAAAACATGACACGACATTAAGGTCCATGAAAGGATACTAAAGCCGGTGAGAGGACAATCAATCCTTAAAAAAATTAACTCCAAGACAGACATTAAACCCTGCCAAAAGGGGGACACTGATCTCTTAGAAAGGATACAAAACCCCATGGAAAGAGCACACGGAACCTTATGAAAGAAGGGCATTAAAACAAAATGACTTGTGTCAACGATTACCATGTCGGACGTTTTGTGGCGTGAGGGACACTCAGAGTAGGGGTACTGGGTGCGCACTGGGAAATATTTCAGCAACAGGATCAAACACTTCCTCTGAAGCTCCGCAGCTCGGCCCAAAGGATCTGAAAACACGCGTCCATGCTCCAGACCGCCTCGGAACCAGGGAGGCTACGTCACCGAGTCACTCTTTGATGCCTTTCGTGAAAGTATTCCCTCCAGTACCTCCTGTTCTGTATCCGTGTTCCACGGAAGTCACGACAATGGAAACCAGCACAGCTATGACAGTAGGGAATAAAGACTCTCAACCTTGGGATACAGCAGACACTAAATGCTACGAAAGGACAAGTCTCGACTCTATAGCAATACAGACTCTAAATTCTATGAAAAAAAAAGGCACTGAACCCTGAAAAAACGGTGAAATACGTTAAGGAGGTGGTATACAACGCCTAACACAAGACAAAATCCTGCAAAGACAGGCACTAATTTCTGAAAAAGAAAACCCTGAAACCTCAAAAATTAAACGACCCAAAACCTTATGGAAGAAGACACTGAAACCTAATACAGAACAAAGCACTTAGTGTTCAAATAAAAAAGACCGGTTTCACTACAAATTACGAGATTTAAACATTGCGGAAGAGGAATACTACACAAGAAGAGTGCAGAGGTAAGTGGAGAAGACAGAAAAGCAAACAAAAAACCTACAAACACACACAAAAAAGTATAAAGAGAACACTCTCCTTTAGTAATTCTCCCAGTTCACGTGATGATCTGGTCAGGGTTTTCCGTGGCCGTTCATGCAGTAGTTCCGTGTCCCTGTCGATGTAAAAAAAAAAAAAAAGTACATTTCCTTTTAACATTTGATTTTCAGTGCAAGCATTTGATCCATCATTTAGCCAAACCACTTTAACGAAAAGTGAGGGGTGGGTTGTGTTCGTTTTGTTAGAGCAAGTGCGGGGCTTCCGACAGCTCAAAATCCTAATTGATAAGAACGTTTTCCTTTGTTGTGGTAATATGTAAAGTACTGTACTACGCATTTACGCAGATACATATAGTTTTTACAGGGGCGCCTGTGTGCACGTACATGCACTCCTTCTTATATTCATGCTTTTGGACTTCGGATGATATCTTAGAGAATCTCGGTTTTCAGTTCTGCTACTGTCCACTACAAGTAATCTTCGTGTTCGAAGAAGCGGGCGTAACTTAATGGCATACCCGCAATGTTTAAACTTCCCATTATCTTACGTACTTTGGTAGACCAAACCTGTGATGGTTATGCGGGCGAGGTAATGGAGTTGACAGGAAGGGAAGGGAGAACATCCTAAATCACGTGCCCTTCTCAAAGCCCTATTCAACAACCAGTCCTGCAAATCGTTCACTATCGGTATGCCTGTGTACATCTACCATTAAGTGTAACACGATACCAACAAGTTTGTCCGATTTCTCAGGTCTGTTTATGCGCAGTAAACAGGTAGCTCTGTTTTGTGAAATGTAACTGAATATTTAAAACTACGCTAAGCTACGTTCACTTCGACTATTCTTTTCAGCCAGGAACACTTTTTTGACAAAAGCAAAACACATCGGGAAAATTTACATCAATCGTTTCTTTTTGCAAAGAATACTACCTTATGAGCACTGTTCTTCGTACAGATGACAAAGGATAGTAAATGGAAATTTTTATTTTTTTTCAGTCCATGCTCGTGTAATATGTTTTTTTTTTCTTTATGATTATGAAGATATTTTTTCGGGTGGTTGAATACCCCACCTTTACCCCCCTCCCCACCATGCTGACCTCCCACCCTTACTCCTACTCCCTTCAACACCCTGTAATCTTGTATCTTCCAACAGTTTGGGACCTCTTTGATGACGAGAACTGTCAGACTGTGGTTCATTCACGCATACAAGAACTGTTGAGAATAATTGATTAAAAGTGTGCATCCAATTATTTCCTGCCATTCTAGTATCATCCCACGGTTTGGGACATCTGAGGGATTAGAACTATCAGACTGTCGATCATTCACACGTATCAGAACTGTTTGGTGTACCTAGAATAAAGTGTTCAATTATTTCATGTCACTAATCTGTCCACACATCTCACCTGCACCTCTATCGTACGGTCTTCGTGTCCCCTGGGCCGTCTTCCTGGTTTCTCGTGGCTCTCCCGGGTTTGTCTTCCAGTTCGTGGTGACTCTCCAGGCTTGTCGACTCATTCGGGTAGTTACTTTGTTTCTGGTTTCCACTAGATTGCCATCCTCTTCCTGGTATTTCCACTGGGTTTGTCGCCCTGTTCCCGGGCATTTCTCTGGGTTATCGTCCCGTTTGCGAAGTCTGCCTGTTCAAAACGCAAATTATTGGTCGTGTGCGCGTGTGTTATTTGCGTCTGCAAGTACATGCATTCGCGTGCATCTGCGCACATGTGTCTGCGCATGTAAACCTAAGCAGGGTGAAACAGGTGCAGTCTGTGGTGAGAGAAAGGTTGTCTTTGCGTTCTTGACAATTTTGTCATCTATAAAAAAAAAAAAAAAAAAAAATCGGAATTTTGTAGAATCGTGGACTCTGTGGTAAACTGAAATACTATTTTCACGACTCATGACAAGGCCGTCTGCCTCATTTACTTCAGCAATATCAGCTACTTCAGGAGAAAGAAAAGCATCCGTACTCTGAAGAAAAAAACACATCACCATGTTAAACCTTTTCTCCTGTACATCACTTTCTGCAAAGTTATCACTGTTGACAGTACTTGAAATTTCCACATATACATCTGTCGTTCCACTAATTTCAAACGTGAAGGTATTAGTTCAAGAAAAAAAAGATCATGTCACTTGACTGGTTTACCTCTTGTGGCACCTTGTTCTTTCCAGTAGTGCTTTGCCAACTGCAATGCCCACTGGTATCCTGGTGCAGTGGCTGTCCTTTGTAATTCTGCCATTGAATGAAAAACAAATCCATTAGATGTTGACAACACTTAAAAACAAAAACCGCTAAACCCTCAAGACAGGGGCTAAAAGCATTAACCCTGAGAAAGGAGGCACTAAAATCCGAGAAAGGGTAAGGCAGCAAAGCCTTTGAGAAAATAATGTTGCTTATAGCCCAGCCGACCGCAAAGGGCCATATCAGGGCTGTCACCACGTTAAAATCAACTCAAAGGTCATTCATCCACACAATTCTTTAAAAGACGTCGTCTAAAATCTCATCCAAAACTGTTTAAAAATGTTTCCACTGTAAAATCTCAGATCCGATGAAAAATGTGTAACCTCTTTCAAGAACTCGAAGATCGCGTCAGGCGGAACATCTCTGAACAAGGTTTTCATGGAATCTGCTGTAAAATGTTTGTGTCTCACATCGTGCAAATCCCAACACTCTAAAAGAATATGTTTCATGTGAGTGGCACATGACACGGAATGCAGCAAGGAGCTTCTTCACTCTTTAAAAGGTAGGAATGGGTAAAATATGAAATGGCCGGTGTGCAGCCGGCACAGAACTGTTTCTTCTTTACGACCACCAGACGCAAATGAGAGGAACTCCTTTAGGTTTGGACGGATCTGAAAGAGTTTGTTATTTGTCTGTGTATTCCAGTTCTCCTGCCAGAGGTCTCTGACATAATCGTTAATTTTGGGTTTCAGATCCGAGCAGGGGATAGGAGTGTTTGACAGTTTCTCTCGTACGGCATTCTTGGCCAAACGATCAACCATTTCGTTCCCTCCAATACCACATGACCAGGAACCCAAGCCAAAAGAATGTTGTAACCCTCTACTTTCAACTTGGTAAAAAGTTAAAAAAAAAGTGTAAAAGTTCGGGGTGCTGAAGGTTGCGGCCAGCTATGGCCTCCAAAGCTGACAGTGAATCCGACAAAACCAGAAAGTCCCTCTTCGTAGATGGGAGATTATCCGTAGTGCCAGAACCAGAGCTGTAACTTCAGCAGAGTAAGCAGAAGCGTCTGAAGGAATATGTTCTAACAGTATTTGAGAAGGAGCACACAGGGCAGTAGGCTGAAGGCCACTCCATCTTCAGACAGGCCACTCCATCTTCAGACTTGGAACCGTCAGTGAAAATTTTCTGATAGGATGAGAATTTCGAACAGAGGTCAGCATACAAAGCCTTGTATGCCAGAGAGCTGGTGGACTCTTTGCGAAAAGCTGCAAGATCAAAAACGAATCTCTGGTGTGAAAAAGGTCCACGGAGGTTGATCTGGAAACTTGGAAAAATCGGACACAAACTCCTAGGTCTAGACCTGCACTCCGTGCGTGAGGTTGCATACGAAGACCAAACGGCGGAATACAGTTAGGGTTGTTTTCAAATTTGCTTTGAAACCGAGGGTCAAAGACACAGTCATAGGCAGGGTTTTCAGGTTCCGAGAAACAGTCTGACATAGTAATTCAAAGACAGTTTCAGCCTGCGGTTGGACAGTGAAGGTTCACCTGCCTCTGCGTACAGGCTGTACACAGGGGTGGTGCGGAATGCTCCAAGACAGAGACGAAGCCCTTGATGGTGGGATAGGGTCCAAGAGTTTTAGATACGATGGTCTGGCAGAGCCGTACACAGCACAACCATAGTCCAGTTTGGCACGGACCAAGGCTCTGTAGAGGTGCAGCAAAGTTTTCTTATCAGCGCCCCCAGTCAGTGGTGTGCTACGACTCGTAGAATATTCAGAGCTTTCTGGCAAGAGGTTTTTGAGGTGTTTAATGTGGCTGAGAAAGTTGAGTTTTTTGGTCAAAATATAACTCCAAGGAATTTGGCCTCTGTGACAGCTGGAATGGAGAGATTTCCCTATTTTGATTTCAGGATCTGGAAAAAAACTGACGAAAATTATGGAAGTGAATGCACTGTGTCTTCGTAGGAGAGAAAAGTGAAGCCGTTTTCATCCGCCACTGATGAATTTTATCCACCACAAAAGCTGGAGCCTGCGCTGGACACTCGGGTACAGGCTTCCAGTTGCATAGACAGCAAAATATCATCCACAAACAATGAGCAGTCTGACCCCTGCTGAACTGACTGGACAATGTTGTTAATCTTGATGCTGAATAGGGCCGGAGACAGTATGCTCCCTTGGGAACACCCAACTCCTGCTCATGAACATCAGAGAGAGTGGTGCCAACCCGGACCTGAAACCGTCGGTCTGCCAAAAAAATTTTGGATGGTTTGAAAACGATCGAATCAGGAAAAAAAAGATGAAACTAGACTCTAGGAAAGGGACAGTAACCCTATTGGAAAGAACACTAAATCCTATGACAAGAACAAAAAACTATAAATCAAAAGCCATGAAAAAATGGTACTATTCCCCATCAGCCCTGTGAATGAAGAGAAAACTAAATCATGTGAGGGGAGTACTCTAAAATTTCGTGAAAAAAGAAACATTCATGTCATAAAGAAAGGACACTAAATTCTATGACAAGAGAATACCAAGTCTATGTAAAAGGACCCTACAGGTGGTGGACTGAAAAACTATCAAAAGACATCAAGGTCTATGAAAGACTACTAAAGCCATGAAAGGAGGATACTAAGGCCTGAGAAAAGGACACTCGATCTATAAAAAAGGACAACTCTCAGAAAGATAAGACATTAAATCCTGTCCAAAAGAGAATATCAAACTCTTTGAAGGAAGAGGGCACTTAACCCATGGAATGAATTTATGAAAGAAGGGCATTAAGCAAAGTGAATGGAACGACATGTTGCTACTGATTACCATGCCAGACCTTCAGTGGTTCGAGGGACTCTCAGATTAGGAGGTACTGGGTGCGCACTAAGGAATATTTCAGCAACAGGATCAAAAGACTTCCTCTAAGCTCCCGCAGCTCGGTCCAAAGGATCTGAAAACACGCGTTCCATGCTCCAGACCCCTTTGGAACAAGACATGCCACATCGCCGAGTTACTCTCGATACCTTTCGTGAAGTATTCCCTCCAGTACCCCTGTTCTGTATCCGTGTTCCACGTTAAGTCACGACACTGGAAACCAGCACAGAAATGATATAAAGACAGAAAAAGATGATCAACTCGGGATATAGCAGACAGTAAACCCTACGAAAGGACAAGTCTCAATTCTAGCAATACAGATTCTAAAAACGCTATGGGAAAAAGGCACTGAAACCATGGAAAAGACAGTGGGAACACGTGAAGAAGGTGGCACACAACACTCGAAAAAAGACAAAATCCTACAAAGAGAAGGCACTAATTTGGGAAAAAGAAGAATACCCTAAAACCTCAGAAAAAGTAAACTATCCAAAACATTAAGGAAGAAGACGCCAAAACCTAATAAAGAACAAAAGCACTAAACTCCATGTATGAGCCACTGTTAAGTTCACCTACCAAGTACGCGCTTTAAAAAGTTGTGTAAAGAGGAACACTACATGTGAAACAGTTAGGGGGAGACATTGAAACCTAATGAAAAGGTAAAAGCACTAAACTCCATATAAGTTGACAGTGAGTTCACTACAAGATATGAGATTCATACATTGCGGGAAGAGGAACATTACATAGGAACAATGAAGGGGTGGGTAAGGGAGGCGAGTGGATAAGACAGAAAAAAAGAGGACGTAAAAAAACGAACACTTCCTCTTGTATTTCTGCCAGTTCACGTGACTGGTCTGGGTTTTCCGTGGACGTTCATGCAGTTGTCCCGTGTCCCTGTCGATATATCCATTGACAATTTTCTTTTAGCGTTTGATTTCTAGTGTAAACATTGATTAACGATAAGTAAAGGGACCGATTGTGTTTGCTTTGCTTGGGGTAAGTGTGGGCTTTTAAACAACTCAATATCCCGATGTAAAGAACTTTTTCTTTCGTGTGTTAGTATGTAAAGAAAAGAAATAATGTGTACTGCGTGTGTGCAGGACATATGCGTTTCACACAGGCGCATGTGTGAATGCAAGTGTATGCGCGAGGATACTTGCACGCGCGGCGCGTTTGTGGTGCGCGACTTCGCGTTATGCGTTAGCGTTTGAATGTG
Source organism: Conus betulinus (assembly GCA_016801955.1). Taxonomy (NCBI): domain Eukaryota; kingdom Metazoa; phylum Mollusca; class Gastropoda; order Neogastropoda; family Conidae; genus Conus; species Conus betulinus. The sequence goes on along the minus strand of JADBJO010026947.1, from coordinate 9,598 downwards.
TTCCTATACGATGCAAAGATCTAAGGTGATGGCGACAGGTGAAACCTAGGGTAAGGGAGGCGTGGTATCCGATGTTCTTGATAATTTAATCGTTCGTGATGGTTGAAAGAAAAAAGTTCACTTCATAAAAATGTCAGCCTCAGTGCAAATTGAAAAAACACTATTTCAACCTCGTCAAAAAGGTATCAGTCCGATAGACCTTAGTGCGCAACCCGCGTCCCAAGTAGAAAGGAGAAAAATCAATGGTGCCCGAAAAAAAAAATCTTTCTTTGCACCCTTTTATTTCTCTTCAATGTTGATGCATCTGACGTCATGCAAAAACAATTCATGAAACATCTAAAGATCAAATATGAAATTCAAATGGTCGAGAATAACCTGTCACTTCACTGGTATAAGTCGCGTTGTAGCCCTTGTTCTTCATGGTATGTAGTCTGTATGGCAGTGCGAATTCTCCCTGGTGGCCTGGCCATCAGGCATCGGCACATGATCCTTCAAAGGAGTGAAAAACATCTGAGTCATTTTTCAAGTAAATGGTGCCGAAAAAAAAACAAGTCGAAACCTTACTTTGTGCAAAATCTTTCTCCGAAATGTTGAAGAACAAGCACGGCATCTGGACGTCAGCCAAACACACTTCATGATAACGCGGGGGAACTAAAAGATGGGGTGATTCGCGGTACGATAGTTAAGAGAATGAGGAGAATTCAAACTGGTCGAGAATAACCATCGTCCCACTTCACTGGTAACAAGTCGCGTTGTAGAGGACTGCCTTCCGAGAGAGGTAGTGGAGAGTCCGAGGACGGTATGGGGAGGTGCTGAATGCTCCTGGTGAGGGATTGCAACAGGGCATCCCAGGACATGAAGGCTCATCAGAGACAATCCTGGCACGGATTTGAAAAGGGAATCTGAGTGCAGTTGAGGGGATAAAGTAAACGAAAAAAGAGAGCAGGATGAGGATTGAATCCGATAGACTCGGGAGGATGAAAAACATGTAACCAGAGTCGCGAAATCCTGAGCGTAGGGGGGCGACAGAACAATTGGGGCCGATAGAAACACGTTAAACCGAGGGGAGTGGGACAAGAGAGAGAGAGGGCAGATGGTAAGGAGACGACGAAAGGGTAGAGAGAGAGGAGAGGATGGCGGATGAGAGAGGGATCTTGTGCGTGCGACGAGGCTCGCAGAGCGTGCGCCCATGCAGGACGTTAGGATTTGGAGAGAGGTCGTGTGTGGGTGTGTGCGTGCATGCAGCGTGCGCGCACGCTTTGTGTGTGTTGTGTGTGTGTGTGGTGTCGGTGGTGTGTGTGTAGTGCGTGGTGGGTCGCTTGCAAACTGTTTTGTGTTGGTGCGTGTTCGTGTAAGCATGCACATTGATGTGATGGCGACACAGGTGAAAGCACAGGGCGAGGGTGGAGCATGGTATCCCTGACCCTAACAGGTTTATCACTGCTGGTTCAGGAAAAAGTAGACCAGGCCGATTTCATAATAAAGACTAGCCTCAGTGCTCAATGACAACCACTACTTTAACTCGTCACAAGGACAGTCTGACTGGCTCTATTAGTTGCAGTGATACCAGTTTCCTGAGAAGGAAAGGAGGCACTCTGACTTGAGGGGAAACTATTCTAAAACCTTTTTTATGTGAAATCTTCGTTATCCTCAATGTTGCTGGCTCTGATATCACGTGAAACACACTTCCTTATAATCCATTCTAAAAGATCCAAATGAGAATGGAAGTGGTCGAGAATAATGAATGTCACTTCACTTGTGTTTTAAGTCGTGTGGTACATACCTCGACCTTCGTGGTATGTCGTTCTGTATGCGGTGCTGAATTCTCCTGGTGGCCTTGGGTAAAGTGTTCTGGACAGTGGTCATCCACTACAGTCCTGCCATCCAACGAAAATCTGATGTCAGTTTTAAAGTAAACAAAAGCAAAAAAAAAAAAAAAATCTCGATTGAATTACCGACTAAAATCAAATCACTGAAAACGCCGAGACATGGACACAAAAAATTGACAGAAACACGCGAACCGTAAGAAAGACACAAACCACGAGACAGACTTGGTGCCCACAAAAGAAAACATCCAGTTCAAGAAAAAGATGACACTAGACCCTATGAAAATAAGACACTAGAGCCTCAAAAACAGTGACACTGAAGTCTATTGAAAGGGGATACTTAACTCTATCAAAGAACGTCCTTAAACCGATGAAAAAAAGACAAACGTCTACGACAGATGTGCTCTAATTTCAATCGGGAAGGACACGAAGCCCCGTGAAAGGAAGCTAAGGAAGGGGAATAATGAACACTCTTAAAAAAGACGACATTAAGTCATAAGAAAAAATGATACTACATCCTATGAAAAGGACATCACACTTATTAAAGGAGAGGACAATAACACTGGGGGTGGAGAGGGGTAAACTCTGGCGTAATGGCAACTAAACGCTTACGACAGACTCTGCAAAAAATAATCCTATGAAAGAATACTACAATGTTGAAACATGGCAAATCCATGTGCAGAAAATGTTGTGAAAGAACCCTGGAATCCTAACACAAATAGACATAACCCCCTTAAAAGAACGCTAAACCGTCTCAGACACTAATCCAATCAAAGCTGGTTACTTGACCTTAATCTATGAAAGCCATACACAAAAAAAAACGAAAAAAAAAACCATCGACAAGACACAAACTCTATGTAGGGACACCAAACCCAATGAAAGGACATAAATGCGTGGAAGGAGAACATAAACCTCATGGAAAGAGGAACGAAACCTACGAAAGAAACAGGACACCAAATTACATAGATTTACACTAAACCTTTGAAGAAAAGGAACTCTAAACCTAAATAATAAGACCTTATCAAACAAGGACACAAAACCTAATGAAAGAAATGGACAGTAATCCAAGAACAAAAGAGAACACCAAAACCTATGAAAGGGTTAAATAAACCCTTTGAAAAATCTTATGGACAGCAACAAACCACTATGAAATGAAGACATTAAATCCTTCGGAGAAGAGCAATTATTCATATGAAGGGTCCACAGACTGATACCGATTACCATGTCAGGCATTTTGTGGACTAAGCGACACTCGGGTTTGGGGATGCCAGGTGCGCACTAGGCAATGTGATTCCACCACAGGATCAAAGACTTCCTCTGAAGCTCTGCAGCTCAACCCCAAAGAATCTGACAAAATGCGTCCACGTTGCAGATCCCTGAGGCTCAGACTTGCTACATCGCCGAGTCACCCTTTGATACCTTTCCTGAAGCATTCCCTCCGGTACCCCCTCTTTTGTATCCTTGTTCCACAAAAAAGACACGACATGGGAAACCAAAGCTGCCGTGCTGATGATACGTACCAAAGACGCTAAACGCTGGAAACGTAAGTTACTAGACTCTTGGATAGGAGCAGACACTCAACTGATACGAGGAAACCTCAGTTCTCTGCAAAATAAAGGCACAATCCTTAAAACAAAGACCATTAAAATCTACGAAGAAAATGCTTTTGTCTGAAGAAGGACTCAATTCCACTAAAAGATACAAACCCTTTAGAAGGAAGGGAATGCTAAAGCCTGATTATAAAAAGACCAAGCCTATGGCATAAGACACTGAAATATGAAGAAAGAACAGGACTTTAAAACTCCTCACAAGACACAGTATGGGTTTACGAAAGAATAGACATGACAGGAACGTTCGCCTGAAAAATACAAGGGGAAACAAAAGAGAGACGAAATAAAGGAGGAAATAAAGAGAACGACACTCTCCTTTTAACGACGGCATTCTCCGAGTTTCACGTGACCTGGTCTCCGTCCGTTTTCCATGGCCGTTGATGTAGTTCTCCCTTGTCCGTCAACATGAGCAACATGAACTTTTTCTGTGAGCATGTGACTTCCATCAATTTAGCCAAAATTAGGTTAAAGAGTGAGGAGGATTCGTCCGCTTTGCGGGAATCCTCCGACACGCTCGAGATCTACAAGAAAAAACAACCTCGGTATTCCTTCGTTGTTGATACCGAGCAGCATAATCATATTACGTGCACAGGCATAGAGTGCTGTACATGTATGCGTGCGTGCATTGTACGTGCACTCATTTGAAATCGTTTGAAAATTGTTTCGGTTCTGCTACTACTCATTATAGGCCTAAATGTTCCATATGACCGATGAAGTGTGTATAAAACGTAATGTCATATTACTCTTCCAATCTTTGAATTCGCTGTGGGCACAGTTGGGAAGACCAGAACCCACTGCCGAGGTTTCATCTATTTGATTTGTCTCTGGGAGTGTTGCTCAAAATTTCCTAACAAACGCTGTTCAGACGTCTGTCCCCACTCGGGGTCTGAGAGACGCCGGGATACCAATGTTAAAGGTAGGCGTGAGAACACCCCCTGTCACACATTCTCAGCCAAGAAATGGAACTCCACAGTATCCTTATCCCACTCATCAATCGTATGTCATTTCTGTGGCCTGTCGTGCCCTCTCTTTGATGGTGACCCCGTTTTTGATTTCCTGTACCTCTGCACTCCTTTCTGGGTTCATGTTGTTTTAGGTCGCTGGTAACACCGATTTTATGGGGACCGGTCACTGGACCGACGTGGTGGCGCTATCTGGAGAAACAGAAAAAATGTTGCTTGTAGACCACCGACCCAAAGGGCATGTTCAGCGCGTTGAAAGTCAACTCGCAAGTAAAAAAATGTATCTACACCTAAAAAATAACATGAACCTCCTCCCCGACGCAGTCTTCACGACTGAGAAATTATCGTCGTCAGTGGGCGGCTCAATCAGTGATGTCTGAATATGTTGAGCTCAGAAAAGGGACCACAGAAACAGGGGCTTTCATCTGGTTGGATGCCCCCTTGATGAACCTAGACTTACTCTACCTGGATTTGCAGGTGCTAGGGGTCGACAAGCCAAGCCAGATCGAGACTGTGGATGGAAAGGTTAAAAGATACGAGAGAGATAGAAGAGAGGAGAGAGAGGAGAGAGAGAGAGAGAGAGAGAGAGCTGCTAACAGCCCGGCCGACCGCAAGAACCATCTTTAGATTTGTCACCCTGCTGAAAGTAAAAAAGGGAAAAAACTACAAAAAACTCATTTAAAACACACTTTCTAAAAACACAACGTAATTTTGTTAAAAATCTTTCCTTCATCAAATCTTTGAGCAGATACAAAAACGATCTTTTCTGAACTCTCTGAACCAAAGTTTGATGGAGTCTGTTGTAAAGTGTTTATATGTCTGACATGTAACCCCAATAAATCTGTGACGAATATCTGCCTTCACTTCACATGGAATATCTATGGATTACATGAATTTTCCTTCCCTTTTTAAACGATAAACGTGGGTGTTAATGCAAGGTTCACACAATGCCATATCGTGGCCCGACTAGGTTTATCTTAGCTCGACTCGGAAATGGTATTCATTCGGGGTTTCCATAAAAGTACTGCACAACGAAGTGTCTTCGCTTGCAGAGGAGGCTCCCCCCTGTCGAGAAAGAAGAATGTAATACACGTAATATGTCCTGCCTTGTTTTATCACCACCGCGCAGGAAGTCGAGAGACGCGTGCCGCTGTTTTGAATCGGGTCAGAACCAGTCCTAACTTGTTTTATGGGTCGGCTTTTTCCCGCCACAATGCGATTCCAAATCATGACGGTCCTGATTGGTCCGCACTAGGGGGGTCTACACGCTTCGACGAGCCCTTGGTCACAGTTCGTCTGCGCTTTTTGGGTATTCCAAAACAACATACCTGCCTCCTTATGCTATGAAATAGTGCAAACCTTTTCAAACCGATAGTTAATCAGAGAAAAGAATAGATAGGATACATCGGAGTAGGACTAGGAATACCATGGACTAATCGAGAACTGACCTACAAAATTTGTCGAAGTGGTCGTGAAACATTTTTTAACCGTCCAAAGCCTCAAAGTCGAAACTCGACTGGTGCCCAGACTAGCTACAGAAACTAATTCTTAAAGGGGTTTACCGGACCCAACGCAGACATGTTTATAGACGACTTTGTTTGTAAACCAGCAGGACTTCGATCCTACATTTTAGAGTCCCAACCAACCACACTAGTGAACTAGTGTTGGTGAACCTTGCATAAAGGAGTAGCACAAAGACAGTTTCTTTTTGTGGCCACCCATGGTACCTCTCTTTCATGCTGGGACGGACCAGGGAAAGAGTTTGTGAGTTCCATTCCTTTGCAAGAGGTTCTCGACAATAAGTTCGAGCTTTAGGGTTTCAGACTGGTGGTGGGAGATAGGGAATTTAGTCAGTTTTCAATTTATGGCAAGCTCATATTAAACCGCCTCATCGCCTTGAATGCCCACATGACCAGAAGCCCTAAAGCAGATTTCAGAGACGTGTAGAGTTCTAATACTTTCAGTAGCTGAGAGATGCTTGAGGTAACGGCAGCAGCGCACCTCTAAAGTAGAGAGGAAAGTCCGACAAAATGAAAAACGGCGGCGTTCTGATTTATAGACCATTTCAAGAGCCAGAAAAAATGATCGTCCGCGGCTCACTGCAGTGTGTCTGGAAATGTCGGCGAGAATGTGTTTAGAAAACTCTCTTGTGCGAGGGATTTGCAGCACAAAACGTTGCAGGAGCAACTCATCCACATCTGGAGTCATTACAAAACATTCGTTTGAAGTATAGAAATTATTTTGGAAACCAATTCGGGGAAAAAATTAACCCTGTATGCCATAGCCGTGACGGTCTTTGCAATACGAGGCCCATATAAAAGTGGATCTCTGGTAAGAGAAATTCCATAGCGGTCATCAGGACCCACCGTCTATAACAAATGACTAAATGTCAAGACTCAGTAGGTAAGACAAAAGATTACAGGCGTCCTCTACGTGTTCTCGATTTAACCCAAATCGGACGAACAACGTGCAAGTTTCACGCACTCTCTTTGATCTACCTGTCATGACAAAACTCGTTAGTGAAAACTAGGGGTCAACACTCATTTCCCCTGGTTCGCTCTTCATTTTTTCCCCCAATCATTAGATTCAACACTCCCTGCATGTGTACAACTATCAATACGACTATAAATCAGAATTAATATGAATTGATACCTTTCCTTCTGCTGTTCCAGGTGTCTCCTCTGTGGTGTAGTTACCAGGGTCTTCCTTGCGCTGTGGGTCCTCTTCCCTTGACCGTCATCCTGTTCCTCTGTGTCTTGCTCGAGTCTTTAAACTATTCCCAGCATCTCCCTCTGATCCGTCTTCCCGTTTTCCAGCTTCCTTCTGTGCTCGTCGTCCCTGTTCAAACCAACTCGCTATCAAGATAATATCTGTATTGTATGAATGTATTGGATAGATGTGTGTGGGTGTATGCGTGTGTGCGTGAGAGAGAGAGAGAGAGAGAGAGAGAGAGAGAGAGAGATAATAGAGCAATGTGTATAAGCGCGAGAGGAGTCATGCAGCTACCTGTGGCGACGCAAACGGGTGGCAGTCTGGGGGTGAGGGAGTGTGCATCCACGTTCCTCGTAACTGTGTGTCACTGAAGTTACAAGGAAATCAGGTTGCCCATAGACACTGTGTTTTCCTTTCCTTACTTCATTATAAAGAATTGACTGACTGACTCTCCTATGCAGAGACAAGTTTGCACCGAGGACACTGAGGGGGAATATGTATGCACCGAGAAGACAGGGATTACCCCATGGTTAAAGTTTTTTCTTTCGTTTTTCTTGTATTCTCTGCATCATTGTTGTTGTTTCAACTGATGTTTAGAACTTCTATACACACGTACCCTTGTCAGTAGATTCTGATCAACACGTAACTGATCCAGAATAATCCACGACACTTCGCCGATTTAAGTCGTGGGGTACCTTGCCCTCTTGTGCTGTGGGATCATGAACCGATGGATGCAATGGTCCCAAGGTGGTCTGATGTCGGAGTCATGAAAGGGGATTAATTCTCTGTATCCTCATATCAACACGCATACAGGACAGACACACACGCCCCCCGAATAACGACTAAGACCAGGTTGCTAAATCTATGAGCATGGGACACTAACTCCTGTGTGAAAGGCTCAATACTAGCAAAAGTTGGCACAAACCCACCAACAAAAGATGATAGCAAGACCAGCGAAGAAGTACACAAAGACCGAGTTAAAAAAGTGACTGTCGGCCATACGACAAAGATAATCCAAAGAAGAAATGCTGACCACTGACCCTATGAAACCAGGACATAAAACCCATGAACAAACCCTTAGAAAGAACACTAGACCCCACTCACAAAGGACACGCAACCCAAAGGAGGTCAATAAACTCATAAAAAAAACAAAATTATGAAAAAGGGCACTATACCCTATCAAAAAGGATATTAAGCCCCCCCCTTGAAAGGAACCATAAAAAGGATGACCTAAACCGCTTGAAAGAAGGGACATTAAATCCCAGTAACAGAAGATTGGGGGGGGGGGGTAGGGGGCAGGGCAGGAAGACTGCAAGCCCTTGTGACAGGGGACACTAAAACCTGCCATTTAAGCCCTAGGGTAAAAAAAACATCCTTACGAAAGAATAGACTAAACCCTGCCACAGGAAGACTACTAAATCCTATGAAAATTGAGACCATTACACCCTATTGAAAATTAACAGAAATTCGACAGAAGGAGAACACTGAATTCTACAAAAGGCACATTAAACCACCTAAAAAAGAGACGACCGTATCTTATGAAAAGAAGCCACTAACTATACCGAAAACGGGGCACTAAACAACGTGAAAGGTCTAACTGCTGACAGGAAGATTACTAAACGTCAGACATTCTGTGGAAAAGGAATACTTTAAATTAGTGGCTCCCAGGTGCGCACAAGGAAAAAACTTCTGAAACAGGATCAAAGACTTTACTCTCCGAGCTCGGCAGCTCCATCCCCAAAGGATCTGTAAAAATGCAGTCCATGTTCCAGATCCACGAGTCATCCGACTTGCTACTCACTCAAAGTCACCCTTTTGATGCCTTTCCTGAAACCGTTTCCCTCCGGTACCCCCTGTTCTGTATCTTGGGTTCCCCAGGAGACTGACATAGGTAACCAGAGCTACTATAAATAAAACTGAAACCCTAAGAAACAGAAAATTAAGCGCTGGGAAGCAGAAGACACAAAGCTAGTAAAGAAAGAACAACTAAACCACAGGAAAGTGTGCAAGAACATGAATAAAGATAGGCGTCAAAATTCTGTAGAGGGAAAGGCACTAATCGCGAAAAACAAGAGACATCAAGCCCTTGAGGAAGACGCTTAATCTAAATAAGAACAAGCAACTGAAACTTCTTACGAGAACACCAGCACACTTCTTGACAGAACAGAAAACGGATGACAGAAACGCACTGTATTGGGGGAAAGACGTGCGCCGGGAAGACGGACGTAATGCGTTAAGAATCAGACACCTAAATAGATTTTTAACAATTCGGCCTACAAAGTAAACAAAAGAAAACAAAAAGTGAAAGAAAAAAAAGTGAATGCTACAAATGATCAAACACTCACTGAATTTCATGAATAAATACCATGTGAAGAAGGAGGATGACAGCTACAAGAAGAGCACTCATACAACACTCCTGCAAAACGTTGCTTGTAGTTTCACGTGATGATGGTCTGTCGTTTGTCGTGGCCGGTGATACAGTACTCCT
>JADBJO010026946.1:12500-21941 GCA_016801955.1 Conus betulinus | reverse complement strand
AGAGAGAGAGACAGAGATGAGAGAGAAACCGGCAGGAGAGAGAGGAAGGGAGAGAGGAGGAGTGTGTGGTGTGTGTGTGTGTGCAGAGTAACGTGGAGCGGCGGTCGGTTGTGTGTGGTGTGTCTTGTGTTGTGGTGTGTGTTGTGAGAGAGAGAGACGAGAGACGGACGGAGAGAGAGATGAGAGAGAGAGCGGTAGTTTAGTTTTTAGACTTGAGCTTGCAAAAACAGGAGATAGAGACAGGACAACACACCAAACAGAATTGATTGTGAGGGGGGAGACAGAGAAGAGAGAGGAGAGGGGGGAGGAGAGGAGAGAGAGAGGAGGGAGAGAGAGAGAGGGGGACGAGAGAGGAGAGAGAGAGAGAGAGGGCGCGTCAAGCCGAGAGGGCCGAGAGAAGAGAGAGAGGGGGGGGGCGGGAAGGGAGGGAGGGAGTAAAGAGAAAAGAGAGTGTGAGCGAGAGAGAGACAGACAAAGAGACAAGGAAAACAGACAGAGACACAGGACAGAGAGAGAGACACACACAGCGCAGGACAGAACGAGACGAGAGGAGGAGACATGAATGGAATGTACCCATGCGCAGAATGTAAATCCAGACAACCTGAAAGAGCACGCAATATGTTGAGCTTTAAGATTAGGGTCGCTACCTCAGCCATCTTCAGCACAAGACCTGTGGTATCTATCATCAGCCGTAGCTGCAATGTCTACGCAGAGGCCGTGATGGCTTTGTTATCTGTCCTCAGCTCTGGTCGAAGTTCTCCAAAGTCATCTGTAGTAAGAAGACTTACATGAAGAAGCCGCCAGTGCTATAACGTCTGGCCTGTTATCAGTAATCAGCATTTTCACGTCAAGGCTGTCGGTTCCTGTTCTGACTTAATACTATACTTTAGGCTGGAGAAATACCTATTCTTGATTGGTTCTTCGTCTTCCGGCGGAGAAATACCTGCTCTGGTCTAATACTTTGCTTTAGGCTGGAGAAATACCTGTTCTGGTTTGGTTCTTCGACTTAGGCTGGAGAAATACCCGTTCTGGTCTAATACTTTGCTTTAGGCTAGAGAAATACCTGTTCTTTCTGGTTTGGTTCTTCGACTTAGGCTGAAGGAAATACCTGTGCTGGCTCGATACTCTGCTCTAGACTGGGGGAAATACCTGTTTCTGGTTGGTTCTTCGTCTTGGACTGGCGAAAAACCTGTCCAAGCTTGATCTTTTTGCTTTGGTTGATGAAACACTGGTTCTGGGTCTCGATACTTGATTTAGGCTAGAGAAATACCTGTTCTGGCTTGATAATTGGTGCTCAAGGAATGGGGAAAAAACATTACCAAGTTTGCACACACACAAACACAAAACCACACACCACACTTTGCACACACACACACACAATTGGACACACACAACCGCTCTTTGCACACACACACGCACACCACACACACACACACACACTCACACACACACACACACGATTCATGTGAACGTGCTCCACACACACCACACACACACACAAACACACACACACACACACACACACACAACCCCATACACACACACGTTCAACAACCCCCCCCAGACACACAGGCGCGTCGACACGCACGCACGCACACACGCCAGGCAAGTACACACAAAACACACACACACAACACACACACACACACACACACACGCACGCACAGCACGCACGCAAGCCGCACGCAACCGCCACGCAGACACACCAACATTCACACACGTACGCACGCGCACGCACGCACGCCACACATTCACACACACACACAACATGCCACAACACACACACAAACAAACACACACACACGAGCGCGGCGACGCGCGCGCACTTTCGCCACACGCACACCGTACGCGAACGGACAGACACGACGGAAAAAACAATGGTTAAGCTGTTATTAATCATCCAGACCTGTGTAACTGTGTTCATGTTGATGAACATGCAAACAAAACGGAGAAACAAGGATATTGTAAATGTGCGCGGGAAGAGTACTTGATGAGGATGAATGGTGTGTTCTTGCTGATAAAACAAGCCAAAGTGTTTGGCCGTATCAAACTGCACGTGCCTCATTTGATGGGCCGAAAAAGCTGCCATCGTGGTTTGCATACTATTGCTCTCTCTCGCTTGTGCTCTGTCTATCTCTGTCTGTCTCTCTGGTCTCTGGGAGTCTGTGTTGGTGTGTGTGTGTGTGGGTGTGGTGTTGGTGTGTGTGTTGGTGTTTATTGTGTGTGTGTGTAGGTGTGCGTGCTTGCGTGCATTTGTGTGTGTAGTTGTGGTTGTGTGTGTGTTGTGTGTGTGTGTGTGTGGTTGTGTGTGGGTTGGTGTGTGTGTGTGTGTGGTGTGTTGCAAGGCTTTTTGGACGCCATAGTAGATACAAGTTATTATGCAAACACATCGGCATTGTATTCCGTAAACAGGAAAACGCGCTAAAACTGATTCATTCAATCCTAGATTGTCCGTCAACAATTCGTCTTCATTCTCTAGAATATCACTATATATTACCTTCGGACAGAGAATAACCAAGGACTAAGGTTTAGAGTAATATACATTTTCTATGCAATGTTTTTTTTTTCTTTTTTTTTTTTTTTGTTTTTTTTTTTTTTTTTCTTTTTCCTTAAAAGTGATCTCGGTTCATATTGAAGAATCTTGGAATATTTGATAATGTTAAGACGATATATATATTTCGAAAAGGCGTCTAACCTGAATTCTTTCTGGTTTACCTATCTTAAAGTGGTGTGGGGCATTTTCAAGTAAATGGTTGCCGTGGAACCATATGTCACTAAGCCCCAGCAGGACTCTATAAGCCTGTGATTACGACACAAACAGGGCAAGGACAGCCAAATGATAAACCTTCTCCTTCTGTTCTTAATCAACAAGGTAGGATTGACAAAAGGTAGACAATCCAATCATCGTTGCACTGGGAATAATAATTGACGACAACAATTCTTTCACGGACGCTCACACAACAAGAGACTGAAAACGTATCCGAAATATGTATCAACTAGGCAGGATTAAGCTTTGTTTCTTATGCCAGAAGAAAAAGGCCATCTTAAATGCATATTAAACGTCAGCGAACGCCCAGAGAAACGTGGACTAAACGGTCACAAGACAAGACACAATGCGTTTCGACCTCTTAGGTCTTCTTCAGTTGAGACCAAAAACAGAAGAGAAAAACTAACGAAAATCACTTAAGCTTTGATTCGCGTCAGATCGCGTCAGCGTTTCAGCGCAAAGGAACAGAGCGTTTCCCAAAGCGATTTTTAAAGCATCGACGTGACTTTCGTATGCATTCGTTTTTTGCCCTCACCTGAGGAAGACCTATGAGGTTGAAAAACGCTTGTGTTTTTTTGTCGTTGTGTCTCGTTTGTCCACGTTTTCTCCGGGCGGTTTTTCGCTGACAGTTATTTAAGATTTGTTTAGATTTCCGCCCTGCAGTCGTTCACTTGCAGTTTGTTTAAAGGCTTATGGTTTTCTTCAATCGATACTGTTGACACTGTTTGAGACACACCCCAAAAAAACAAACAAACAACAAAACAAACAAAAAAAAAACAAAAACACGCTATCCGTACACGTCTAGCTCTATTTGCCCAAGCCAGTCTCAACCCTTACAAAAAAACCTTTAATCCTGAGCTTTACCAAAAATCGACCTATATTCAAAGATGGAAATTCTTTCCCTAAGGAATACGTTTGCTAATCAATAAAGGGATGTCCTGCAAAAAACCGATTCTATCTGGAGGCGCCCCACACAAAATATTCAGTGCCAAATTTAGCTGTGACTCCCTACATTTTACCCCAAAACACAAGGTTTCCATACATAGAAATTGATTACTTTTACAAACAAGGATGCTTTTTGTTTGTCTCTGGAACGCTTCCTCTAAAACGCTCATCGAAGTCAGAATTGACAGACAATTCGTTACAATTTTTCGCACCACTCACCTAGTTGAAGATATGTAGATAATTGTTATTCCGAGTGCCTTTTCTGTACTCTGTCATTGTGTATTGCTATTATCAACAACACACCATTTTACGTTCCCGAAAGCGATTTGGTCCTGGTTAAACACGTGTTACGTTCAACACCAAAACACGCTTTTATGTCACGATATGTCATGCATGCAAATGGGTCAATAAAGTGGAAAGGTCATCTATAATGTACCAGCAGATCGTGTGTGTGTGCTTTTTTTTAACCAGGTATGCAGGTATAATCCTATATAACGTTTATCTTTTTTCCGGTATGGGATGGGGAGCAATATATATTGGTGTTACTTTGGTTTCTTTCGTAAATTTATTTTTCTTATTTTGGATGTTGGTTCTACCTTGTATTTCTTCTCCTTGTTTTGTTTGGTTAACGTAACCATAATGGATATGAATAATGGTTCTCCTCACTCGCTCTCTCTCTCTCCTCTATATTCTCTCTGTGCTTGCTGTTGTCTGGGCTGGTATTTTCTGTTGTCTGTTGTCTGTTGTCTCTCTCTTCTCTCTTCTCTCTATCTTAGCCTCTCTCTATATCTCTCTCTCTCTCTCTCTCTGAAGGGCAGACAAGGAAGTATAAAACAGCTTTTCAAAAAACTCCTTCCCCGTTTGACTCAATCCAGTCGTTACCGCGCTCTTTGGGCATCGTCTGACCTTTTGCATTTAAACACAGGGTAGTGAAAAGCAAAAAAGAAAAAAAAAAAAAGTAGGTAGGGAAAGGAACGGAAAAAAAAAAAAACGAACAAAAAGACAAAGGAAATGAAGACAGCAAAAAGAGAAAGACAGAAAGAACAAAAAAATTACTCTCTCTCTCTCTCTCGCTCTCTCTCTCTCTCTCTCTCTGCGTGGCAGGGCGGGTGTGTGGTGTGTGTGGGCTGGTCGTGTGTGTGGGTCGTGTGTGTGCGGTGTGTTGTGTGTGTGTGTGTGTGTGAGAAGAGAGAGAGAGAGTGTGTTTGTGTGTGTGGGTGGGTGTGGGTGTGGTGGGTGTGTGTGTGGTGTGTGTGTGTGTGTGGAAAAAGAAAAGGGGCGGTTTTTGTGATTGTTAGAATGCCAAAATTTCAAAATCGTGATTTTAATTCTCGTATCCGCAAGGTACTGGATGCACTGAGAAAATTGGAACAAGTGACATGAATGCATTCATCCCAGGACACATTGGCTGCATGTATGTCTGGCTCGCGGGCTGTCTTATCTCTCTTCGCTCTCTCTCTCGCCGCTCTCTCTCTCTCATCTCTGTCTCTCCTTCCCCTCTCCCCCCTCTCCATCGCCCCGCCCCAAACTCTCTCTTTCTCTGATGTCTAAAAATGGGTTTCCACTTTCTTTATCCCTGTATTTTCATACCGCACCCCACCCTCAACTCCGTTTCCCTCCTTTCCTTACCCCCCTCTCTCCTCTTCTCTCTCTTTTCTAAAAATTCAACATGTGGGATACAGAGGACCACGACAGGAAAAATAAAAGACTAGGCAGCCTTGCCAAAAGTTATTAAAGAAAGCGGTTCGCATTACGCACAGATTGGAAGAAAGAAGGAGTAGTGAGCATCACCCTCGAACAGGAAAAAAAAAAAACGAAGGCGCGCCGCGCGTTCACCCAGGACATCCTTCAACACCCCCTGCCACCACTCCCAGAACCAGTTGAAACCAACCAAAACCAATAGTTCTGAAGGTTTCGGGCGGACGACACACGTGAACTGTTTTCAGCCAAAGGTTGAGGGACCAGTTTCTGTGCCCGGGAAAAGAATAGTGGAAGATTTATTGGAACAGGATATCAGATGAACAACAAAAGGAGGGAAAATTAATGAAGTTTAATCTCATTGTCTCTTGAAGGTTTGCTAGAGGAATTTCAAGGGAAATGTTCGCATGGGGGGATGGGGCACGGAGGAAGGGTGCCGGGGGGGGGGGGGGGGTTGGGGGGGTGGGGTGCTTCTGCGGGGGGGGGCTGTTTTTTGGGGTGGGTGTGGGGCGTGGGTTGATTGGGGCTTGGGCTTGGGATGGCTTGGGATTAAGGGGGGGGGGGGGGGGGGGGGCTTTTGGGGCTTTATTAAAAGGTCAATACCTTAATGAGTGGTCCTGGATATCAATGTGCTAAAAAAAACATAATAGAGATACTCAATATAAAGTATGATTATACAAACCAACCTTACAGCGATTCAAACGCCGGATAGGTTAAAGGTCGGGGTTGTCGTTTATTGATTTATCAAGTGGAGAGGAGAGGAGGAGAGAGAGGATGGATAAGAGGAGACGTGGGCCCCGAGAGGAGGAGAGGGAGGAGGGGAGGAGGAGGGGAGCGGTAGTAGAGGGGGAGTGGGAGGGGCTGCGTCATGCTGTTTTGGGGAGAGGAGGAAGGGGAGAGGAGAGAGGGGAGGGGGAGGGAGGAGGAGAAGGAGGGAAGGGAGAGAGCGGAGGAGAGGTGAGAGCGGGAGGTGACGGCGAGCCAGGAGGAGAGGAGAGAGAAGAGAGTGGTAGAGAGGTGGAGAGAGTGGGGGAGGAGAGGGAGGGGGGAGGGAGCGTTGGAGGAGGGTAGGACCCCCCCCCCCAGAGCGAGAGGAGAGTGGGAGAGAAGGAGATCGAGGGAGGGGGGAGGGGGAGAGATAGGTGGGAGAGGAGACCCGGAGAGAGGGCGAGAGAGAGAGAGAGAGCGACCCCCCGACGACAGAAAGAACAGAGAGACAAACGAAAGGGTGGGGGAAGGGAATGGGAGGGAGATAACGAGGAATAAAAGACAGAACAGAACAGACGGCAGAGGATCAAAGCAAATGTGTAGGACACCCAACCATATAGGCTTTCACAACCAAGATGAAGTATGGGACGAGCGATCGAGCGGAGGGAGAGGAGAGAGAGAGAGGAGAGAGGGAGAGGAAGAGGGACGTGGGCGGGAGAGAGGAGAGTGGACTGAGCGGAGAGATGGAGTGGAGAGCGCGGGGGGGCGGAGTCCGAGAGAGGAAGAAGAGGAGAGAAAGAGGAGAGAGGAGAGTTGGTGAGAGCGAGGAGACCCCCCCGAGGAGAAGCCCGGGGAGGGAGGAGGAGGAGAGACGGGGAGAGGAGGATAGGGAGATGGGAGAGAGAGAAGAGAGAGAGGAGATCCTGGTGATCTCATTCTTGCGCAATAATTCGAAATATTAAAACGCTTCCTTCTCCCCAAGTCCTCATACGCTCTCAACCCAAGGCAAAAACGCTGGCCTAGCGCGTGGCCGTTGGGTGAAACACTGAAAACACTTGTACGCTCCATGTAAAACACCCATTTACAGCCCAATCCATTTAGAAGGGCACAGCAGTGCTTGACAGGACAAGTAGACAAAGTGAACACAAGTGCTGATGTCTGAGGAGGAAGAAGGAAAACGGTGTCGTTGTTCGCTGAACTCCCCTGAAGATTTCTCTTTTTTTTTCCACAAAAGGAGTGCACGTTAGAAGAATTGGATGTCAACGTTTTTGTGCCTTTTTTTTTTTTTTTTTGCCTTCCGATTTTAATAGAGGTTTTTCCTTTCCTTTTCTTCTTTATTGTTTTGAAATGCAAAATGCCCTGATTATCTTTTTTCTAAAAGTGCGGAAAAGACGAGAAGCAGGCTGAGGATGAATGGCTAAATGAAAGAAAAAAAGCAGACTAATTCCCGGTTACAGGATAGGATCCCTCTCTCCGCGTCTCTAGTCTCTTCCTCTCTTCTCACTCTCTCCCCTCTCTCTCCCTCTCTCTCTTCTCCTCTCTCTCCTCTCTCTCCTCTTCCCTCTCTCTCCTCTCTCTCTCTCTCTCTCTCTCTCTCTCTCTCTGCTAATGGATGGTTAGCCAGCCCCAAACCGTTCACATACTACAGTGATTTATCACTGAAATAAGAAACGTGTTTTATGAGAGCCAGTCACAAAATGTTCATGTTTCTGATATTGATCTAAATACTGATTTCCAGGTCCCTTTTTCAAATATTCGTCTTTTGGAGAAGGTTCCCGCATCTGAAAAACTTTACTTGAAATCCCTCTACTTACTGTTCCAGAGGGACTGAGATCAACGTTGTTTGTTTTCGTTTTCCTTTTTAACTGAAATCCTGATGTTAAGTAAGACACACATAGCAACATCCTCTCACGGCAGAGAAACGTGGTCTTCAGTGCTATCAAATATCCATATGCACGTTGTGCGGAACCTCACTCAGAACACATCCGTTTAGCGGTAATAGTGATAGGTTTGTAGTGGAGGGAAGTGTCAAAAACTATCTTAGGTGGACATCTTCATTTTACCCATCAATTCATCTTTTCTCTTTTGTCCGAAGAGCTCTAATGATTCCTGTTGCTGTCTGTCTCTGCATCCTCAATCCTCAAAATGGGTTTAGCTAAGAGATGGGGTGGAATAATGAGGCTGATTGTAGATAGCTAGATAAAAGTGGTGGAAGCTCAAGCAAAATTGACTGAAATGAGGGAAGAAGAAGAAGAGAAGAGAAGAAGAAGAAGAGAGGGAGGAGGAGGAGGAGGAGGAGGAGGAGGAGGAGGAGGAGGAGGGTAAAGGAGGATAGTATATTGGCCGCCAGTACTGGTCTTCACCCTTTTTTTCTCTTCATCTATGTGTACACAGCCTGTCTTCATCTATGTGTGTAGAGCTTGTCTTCATCTATGTGTGTACAAGCCTGTCTTCATCTATGTGTGTGAGCTTGTCTTCATCTATGTGTGCACAGCCTGTCTTCATCTAAATGTGCACAGCCTGTCTTCATCTATGTGTGTAGAGCCTGTCTTCATCTATGTGTGCACAGCCTGTCTTCATCTAAATGTGCACAGCCTGTCTTCATCTATGTGTGTAGAGCTTGTCTTCATCTATGTGTGCACAGCCTGTCTTCATCTAAATGTACACAGCCTGTCTTCATCTATGTGTGTAGAGTTGTCTCTCATCTATGTGTGCACAGCCTGTCTTCATCTAAATGTGCACAGCCTGTCTTCACCTATGTGTGTAGAGCTTGTCTTCATCTATGTGTGCACAGCCTGTCTTCATCTATGTGTGTAGAGCTTGTCTTCATCTATGTGTGCACAGCCTGTCTTCATCTATGTGTGTAGAGCTTGTCTTCATCTATGTGTGTAGAGCTTGTCTTCATCTATGTGTGCAGAGCCTGTCTTCATCTATGTGTGCACAGCCTGTCTTCATCTATGTGTGCACAGCCTGTCTTCATTCATCTATGTGTGCACAGCCTGTCTTCATCTATGTGTGTAGAGCTTGTCTTCATCTATGTGTGTACAGCTTGTCTTCTGACTTTCTCAGTTTTAAAATGTTGCAGGATATCAAAGGAAAAACGTAGGGAAAAGACTGAAACACTATGAAGAAAACATCAATAAGAAAAGACAACAGCAACATTAACAACAATAACGATAAGATAAGAACAAAAAAACACATCATCATCAACAACAGCAACAGCAGTGACAACAACGACAACAAACAGAAACAAATACATCAACAGCAACAACAATAACAACATCAGCAACAGCAACAAGAAGAAGAAGAAGAAAAGAAACTAC
>JADBJO010026945.1:12500-20000 GCA_016801955.1 Conus betulinus | reverse complement strand
GCAACGAATATTTCCACTTAAAAAAAAAAACGAATGTTTCCACTGTTTTTTTTTTTTTAAGCAACGAATATTTCCGCAATTTCTTTTTGAAAGCAAAAAAATATTTCATTTTATTTTTTCAAGGCAAAGAATATAACAGCTTTTTTTTTTGAAAGCAACAAATATTAGCACTGTTTTTAAGGCAACGAATGTAAAACCCTTTTTAAAGCAATGAATAGCATCGCTGTTTTTTTTTTTTTTTTTAAGCAAGAACTGGTACCAGGTTTTTTTTTGTTGTTTTTATTTTTTATAAAGCAATATATATTACTTCTGTGTTTTTAAAGCAAACGACTGCTACCACTGGTTTCTTTTTAAAGCAACGAATATTACCACTATTCTTTTCAAGCACCAAACACTACCACTCTCTTTTAAAGCAACGAATATTCCCTCTGTCTTTTTTAAGTGACGAATATTACCACTGCTTCCTCCCCCCCCCCCCCCCCCCCAAAGCAACGACTATTACTGTTGTTTGTTTTGAAGGCAACAAATAGTACCGCTGTCATTAAAGCAGCGAATATTACCACTGTATTTTAAAGGAACGAATGTTTACCACTGTTTCTTTTTTTTTTTTTTTTATTTATTAAATCATGGAATATTTCCACTGGTTTTTTTCAAAGCAACGAATGTTACGAGTGTTTTTAAGCAATGAATATTATCACGCTTTTTTTTAAGCAACTAATATTATCACTATTTTTAAAGCAACGAATATTACTACTGTTTTGTTGTTGTTGAAGCAATGAATATTACAACAGTTTTTTTTTTAAAGCAACGACTATCACCACTGCTTTTTTTTTTTTTTTTTTTTTTTTAAGCAACGAATATTCCCACCGATTTTCTTCTAAGGAATGAATACTACCCACTATTTTTGAAAGCACCGATTATATTACTATTTTTTTTTTTTTAAATTTTGAAGCAACGAATATTACATTTTTTTAAAGCAACGAATATCGTCACCGTTTTTTTTTTCTTAAATCAACAAACACAATCACTTTTTTTAAGCAAACGGTTCATACCACTGTTTTTAACCAACGAATATTATCATACGGATTTTCTAAGCAACGAATATTAACACTTTTTTTTTTTTTTTACAACAGCACAACGAATATGACCCATTTTTTGGGTCTAAAACAACGGGTATTACCACGGTTTTATAAGCAATGAAAACAATCAGGGTTTTTTTTAAGCAACGAAATACACCACTGCTTTTTTTTCCTTAAAGCAACAAGTATTACTACTGATTATAACAAAATGTCAGTGTGACCATGCGTGGTTCTTGATAGGAATTACAGCAGTATAGCTGCATTGCTGTCTTTCCAAGCGTGGCTCATTCCTGGAGCTTCTATGGTTCGGAAGATAGCCCCACTCTCTATTTTCACAGACAACATCTCTTCTGCATTACGTAAACTTTCGGGAGCCTGGAGCCTGTCAGCATTGGCCAGAATGCCCAGGAAAGACAGAACCTCCAGCTCTTCAGCTTTTACTCGGAAATGGCGCGAGCTGTTTGTATGAGTGTCAGGGGAGAGGTGGGGTATGGGGGAAAAAGGGGTGGTGGGGTTGCTGTGGTGGATGGGGGGGGAAGGGGGGGGAGAGAAGGAGCGAATAGAACATGTCCAGAATGTGGTCAGTTCTGAGTCCTTCCGCCCCTGACCTGATAGTCCTCATAGTCCTCACACTGGAGGATGGTAAGCAGCTTCCTTCACGTCAGGAGTGAGCACAGCAGTTCAACACTCGACTACCCGCTAATTGCTGTGCCTTAATTGCACTCTTTGCACAGCTGATATAATGTTATTAGGCTTGCACCTTTTTTTTTTTAACTCTCTGAAATTGCTATGGTCATTTCGCAGTCATGGGTTGCAAATTTTTTTTTATGAAGATCAACAATTTTGTGTACCACTAGGGTATTTCACCTACGTAAATATGCATATATCAGATGTGGGTTTGAAAGTACTGACCTGGATGATAAGTTGAGTGTGAAGGTTTTTTTGTTTTAATAAGTGTCCTTTTATCATCTGGCGACGAAAAGACATTAAATAAACCACTGACCTGAACCGAACTCGCTGAAGTCATCATGACCATCCTTTGACTCTAACACCCTTTCTCTTCTCTTCCCGTTTACATCTCTCTTCGTAATTCTATCTGCTCCATCTCTCTCTCTCTCCTCTCTCTCTCTCTCTCTCTCTCTCTCTCTCTCTCTCGCTCTCTCTCTCTCTCTCTCTCTCTCCCTGGGCACGATGAATGGGGACAATGGGCACCATTCTTCCCTTTACGTTACCCTGACTCCAATCATGGTCCCAATCTGGATGGCCAATAAACCTGTCTTCGCTGCACGTGACAATGATCATGATCCCTCTTCCACGACTGGCCAAATATGACTTTATTTGTTCTGTTGCTGTTTCTCCTCCGTTTTTGACTAACATTTCCGCCATTGACAAATATCGCTGTTTTTTGTTTTGTTTTTTGTTTTTTTTAGTTTTTGTCCAATGACCCGATCCAAAATGTGGACTTATTTGTGGTCTTGTTTTTTTAAGTTCGTCCGCAATTGCTCGTTCTGCGCTAACTCTAGTCGTAGCCACAATTCCTGTTCCTGATCCTTACTTCATATTGTACAGATGCTGGAACGATTGCACCGTACGATCTTAAACAGTAGAAACATAAAGACAAAGATACGGGAACAGAGAGAGAGAGAGAGAGAGAGAGAGAGAGAGAGAGAGAGAGAGAGAGAGAGAGAGAGAGCTTAGAATTCAGAACTCAGAAGCAGTTAAATGTGTTTCTGTCCCAAGGCCAAAAATACAAGTTTCAGTCAGAATTGAGGAGTTGAGAATCGTATGAGAGATGCACTGAGGACATATAATTCAATAATGCAGCTTAGATTCGAGTTAGAACAGCAAACGCACTAAACAAATGCGCTGCTGCGCACACGCGCGCTTACAACACACACACACACACACACACACCACACACACACACACACACACACACACACACACACACACACACACACACACACACACACACCACACAACACACACACACACATTTGAAAGCTAATTTAGAAACAGGATTCGGGAAAGGATAAATCACTGTCTTTTGATTTCCTCACTTTAGGGAAAAGTTTATTTCAACAAATTTGAAAACCGATCGGTCGGATTGTTTTCCACTGAGAGAATAAAATAGCTCTCTCTCTCTCTCTCCTCTCTCTCTCCTCTCTCTCTCTCTCTCTCTCTCTCTCTCTCTCTCTGAACTATGCACAGCTAAACTAGATAGTCCCAACACTAACCTAAACCTTGGTAATACGCCTCTAAGGAACCTGCTGAAATTTTATCAGAAGGTAAGGCTTTGCATCGAAAAGAATATTCTATACTGTATGGATCGATCACTTTGCATCGAACGATGAAAAAAATATTGCATACTATATGAATCGATCACTGTTGCTTATGGGCTGATCTCAGTTTATTGGATGTTAACACGGTTTATCTGTGATGCCGGTGTTTCATATTCCCTCAGAACGGGTTGGATGTTCATGAATAGATGGTTGTTGTGTCTTGTTCTGGTCGGTTTCTCTCACTCTCGTTTGCTGCACTGAGCTAGGTTTTACATCAGTTCTTTCACGTTTAAGAGTTCGCTTCCTGCTGGATTGTTGTCTTGGTACTTTAATTTGTATACAGCTCTGCTGGCAGTACGACCTGTCTTCCTTGGTAGTCTGGTGATGTAAACAACGTGACGTGACTTCTCTCAGATAACTAACACCTTTCCTGGCACTGTTTGCCAGTACATGTCTGAGAGAGAGAGAGAGAGAGAGAGAGAGAGAGAGAGAGAGAGAGAGAGAGAGAGAGAGAGAGAGAGAAGATCAAGAGTTTCTTCAGCCTCAGCCTGTGTGCTGTTGACGTGTATGTTTAAAGGTGTCCATCGTGGTGTTTTGATCCCACACGCAAACACGCGCACGCACGAACGCGCGCATGCACGAACCCATGCACGCACGCACGTGAGCACGCTCATGTTCAAAGGCGTCCTTCGCGGGGTTTTGATCCCCACACGCAAACACTGCGCATGCGCGGGCGTACACACACACACACACACACACACACACACACACACACACACACACACACATATATATATATATATATATATATATATATATATATATATATATATATATATATATATATTATATGTGCACACACACAAGCGCGCTCATGCACCACTTTTTAGTAGAAATTAGTTGATATTTTTCCAATTCAATTACAAACCTTATAGGTGAGATTATGTTCCTTTCTTTGTATATATACAAGTGGCTCTATTGTATGTCACCAACTGCTGCTCAGTCTTGGAGAGAATATACCTCTCTCTCTCTCTCTCTCTCTCTCTCTCTCTCTCTCTCCTCTCTCTCTCGCTCTCTCTCTCTCTGTGACATGAAGGCTATTAGCCAGTGTCAATAAAAATCTCTCTCTCTCTCTCTCTCTCTCATCTCTCTCTCTCCTCTCTCTCTCTCTCTCTCTCTCTCTCGTAGGCTTCTCTTCTGTGTTGCGAAACCCTGTAGGAGAGCTGTTGTCACCTTCCACAACAATGCCCCAGAAATAAAACGTCTGATCTATTTAGCTTCGAACCAGGCGACAGCGTGATGGCCGTGGGTGTGTGTTGTGGGAAGTGTGGTAGGTATGGTGGATAGGGTGAGGAGGAGGGTTTTACAGCAGATAACATACAGCTGCCCGCCCATTGCTGTTGCAAAGTAAATATTCTTCGTTCATTAATTCTTTGTCTTATATTGGCAGTATCTTTTCTACTTCTTCCTTTATACCTTTCTCTTTTCTGTCTTCCGTCCCACATCTTTCACATACGCTTCCGTCCCATATTTATTCACCACCACCCCCTTCTATACTAGCTCAGCTCTCATCTGTCATTCTGTCTGTGTCTGTCTCTGTCTGTCTGTCTCTGTCTCTCTGTCTCTGTCTCTCTTCTCTGTCTCTCTCTCTCTCTCTCTCGTGTATAAAAAACCTTTGCGTGGAATGACTGTTGAATTATTCCCCTTCATGAGGGGCAATGGCCTATTCATGAATAAAACACCTGAATCTCTCTCTCTCAATCTCTCTCAATTTTCTCTCTCTCTCTCTCTCTCTCTCTCTCTCTCTCTCTCTCTTCTCTCTCTCAGCCCAGCCCCCACCCCCCACCCCCCCACCCCCACCCCATCTGTTCCCTTGTCTCCCGTTCTTCTCCTCTCCCCTGTCTCCCCAATCTCTCACTCACTGCATTCTCTCCCCAGAGGTCTGACAACCCCCACCTCCCCTACCTTCTCCCTTTCCTTCTGCACACTTTCCCTGCTGAGTGTAACCCCCTTCTGTGGATTGCAAGTAAGTGGGACAATCCTCGCCGTGTTTCAGAACAATCCCCATCAGGCATTCAGACTGATCTCCCCTCTCTAGGCGAAGAATATTCTGGCACAAAAATGAAAGGGCATTCTCTTTCCCTCTCAGCCTGTCTGTCTGTTTTTTCCTCTCAACCTACCCCACTTCTTTCTTCTTCTTCTTCTTCTTCTTCTTCTTCTTCGCAACATTCTTCTCTTCTTCTTCTCTCTGTGTGTCTCTCTTGTTCTCACTGCACCCCCAGCACCCTCTCTCTCTCTCTCCTCTCTCTCTCTCTCCTCTCTCTCTCTCTCTCTCTCTCTACTTGTCATTCCACTATTCTTGCATCAGTCATGCTAATTTTCGGTGGGACCGTGCCAGGATTTGATGTAAAGTGCACACCACTCGTAAGCAAAACTTTTTGGCTTGCCCTATACACTCTTCTCCTCTCCTCTGTCTGTCTGTCTGTCTGTCTGTCGTCTGTCTGTCTCTGTCTCTCTCTCTCTCTCTCTCTCTCTCTCTCTCTCCTCTCTCTCTCTGCCATACGCACACCCAATATCTTCTCTGCATGATTTCCCTTGACAATGTCAGCTTTATTGTATTAGATCAAACAGCGAGTTACGCTGTCGGTGTTGCTGTCACTGGCACCCAGGGTTCTACTGCCCATCTCTCGCTATGTTTCAGGTAATGTTTTACTGTCTTAATGAGCACGGCAACCTGCGCCTGTGTTACACAATATATTGCTGCCATCCACCACGGGATGAATACGTACATACATACACATAAACCCTTACAAACTTTCCCCGTCTCCTCTTCAGTGTTCTGCGAGTACTCTCCCTCCCCTCTCGGCCTATTTTGGGTCTCACAGCTACACACAGGCGCCTTCATTCAGCGGCAATAGCACAGGTTATCTACAGGGAGCAACCAATATTACATAGTAATGAAGCTACGTAACAGTGTTCTGACTGCCTTCCCTGCTGAATTCGGTGGTATTCAGTCGTGTTTTTTTTATTTTAATTTGTTTTCCCCCATTAAATCGTCAGCTATTCATCCATTTCACAATTTATGCTATTCACACTCTCACTTATTCATCCACATGTTTTTTGCCTCTCTTCTTTCCTGTTCCTCCCTCCCTCCCTCCCTCCCTCCCTCTCTCTCTCTCTGTCTCTCTCTCTCTCTCTCTCTTTCTCTCTCTGTCTATCTCTCTCCCCTCCCTTCCTTCCTCCCTCTCACTGATTCTGTCTCCGTCTTTTGTCCCTCCCGTCCCTCCCTTTCCCCCTTCATCCTTCCTCATTTCCCTCTCTCTCTCTCTCTCTCTCCCGTTCTCTCCATCAGTTTCTTTCCCTCCATCCCTCCCGTCCTCCGTCCCCCCCCCCTTTCTCTCTGTCAGTGTCTGTCTCTCTTCTTCCCTCCCTCGCTTCCTCACCCCCCTCCCCCTTTGCCTCCCATCTTCGGTCCCTCCCTCGCTCTCTGAGTCTGTCTCTGTCTCCCTTCCTTCCTCTTTTCTCTCACTCACTCACTCATTCTCTCTCTCTCTCTCTCTCTCTCTCTCTCTCTCCTCTCTCTCTCTCTCTCTCTCTCTCTCCTCTCCTTCCCTACACTCACCACGGTTTTTCAGGTCTAAACTTGCCAGACAAGCACCAGAGAAACTGTTGCTACTTACATTTCCTCACAACTTTTTCTCTCTCGGTTCATGCTGTGTCCCGTTCTTTGTTCAAGCTGCCAGCACCATAACACCAGTGATTGTTTGTACTTGGTCACATGATGTATGGCCAATGGATTGGTTTGTACTTGGTCACATGATGTATGGCCAATGGATTGTTTGTACTTGGTCACATGATGTATGGCCAATGGATTGTCTTGTACTTGGTCACATGATGTATGGCCAATGGATTGTTTGTACTTGGTCACATGATGTATGGCCAATGGATTGTTTGTACTTGGTCACATGATGTATGGCCAATGGATTGTTTGTACTTGGTCACATGATGTATGGCCAATGGATTGTCTGTACTTGGTCACATGATGCATGGCCAATGGATTGTTTGTACTTGGTCACATGATGTATGGCCAATGGATTGTTTGTACTTGGTCACATGATGCATGGCCACGAGATTGTTTG
>JADBJO010026944.1:0-21941 GCA_016801955.1 Conus betulinus | reverse complement strand
TTTACCTTCCAGCATTGCTCTTTCCCTCACGTGCGATTCCCCAGTTTATAAGTAAAGCTTTCAAAAAGCATGGGATGGGGGCAGGTGTGAGGGGTATGGGGAAGACAGGTCGCACAGAGATGTCGCGGAAGGTTAGTGAAGAATGGAGTGGGGGGGGGGGGGGGAGATGTTGTTGAAAGAGATTTGTATACCGGTCGGTGAGGATAGGCCTGGTTTCATGGTGCAGGTACACTGGGACAGGTTTGAGGGAGTCAGTATATAGGTCGCTGCACAGGAACAGAGAAAAAGTGGGAGTGGAAGAGAAAACAACAAAGGAAGGATTTGGAAGGCGAGTGGCAGACAAAGCTAATTCCGCGAAAATAAATAGTTCACAAGCAACAAAAGGACGCCCAAGTCACAAACCACCAATGTCTCCCTCCAGCCTCCTACACACACGCCCCCCCCCCCCCCCCCCCCTCTTCCATCCTTCCTACCCCTCGCAATCCCCCAAACTCCTGCGAGACCATTACCCTTCGCTCTTTCAAAATGCAGTGGAGAGGGATGAAGATGAACGAGATGTAACATAATGGTGGCATGCAGTGAAGATGTAGATCACATACAAGAGGAAAGCTGCAACAGAGCTCAGGAGGCGTGATGAAATGGAGACAGAATGACAGTCAGACGGAAAGTGCCGGAAGAAGATATACAGTAAGGCACATAGAAAAAATGATCATGGCGGTTGGTAGGAATTCATTGCCCCCCTTTGTATCAGCTGGGATAACGGTTTGGCTTCCAACGTCATGCAGGTACTCACAGACAGAACCCTTTTAAAAAGCCTTCAAAGAGGAAGTAGTATAGAAAAAAAATCATGTACAGTATTATTGCTGTGGTATCGTGGGTAAGAACATTTTTTTTTTGGTGGTGATGGTTGCCATTCTTCTTTTAGTGCCGGGCTGATTCAGTGGTGGATTACCGAGTGTGCTGTCAAACGCTGACAGTGGAATCCAGTGGCGTCCCATCAGAAGAAAACTGCCATTTTTGCCGTCCATCATAATGGGTTGGTCTAGTGGTTTTCAGCGCAGTTTTAATATAATTCCCTTCCACCATCAACCTCCCCCCTTCCCCCCCCCCCCCCCCCCCCCCCCCCTCACACACACACACGCTTTTCCTTCCACTGTTCTGGGAAGGCGAGGGACCCAGTGGGAAGGTCAGGGAGATGGAGAAGCTTTGTGGAAACATGCTGGAACAGCAGAGAGGGCTGGGGTGGTGATATGGGTCAACACAGAGGAGGACGCTCGTTTTACCAACAGGATGATAGATTGGAGGAGGACAGATGAGATGATGGAGGCCAGGGGAGCTGTGTTAGTATAGGTAAATAGAGTGTGTACAGTCTCTTTGGTACAGATTTATGGAGAGTACTTCTTTTCAAGAATAGCACGAAGGACTGGCGAACAAACGGTTGAAGCATGAGCGAGTGGGGGGTGAAAAATGGTACGTGGAGGGAGGCGGGGAAGGGGAGGAAGGGGGTCGTAGCTGAATCATATTCAGTCCAAGGCAGTAAATGACCCCCAACATACAAGGCTGTGGCAGTATACAGAAATCACCCCCTCCTCCACCAATGCTGCTGTTAACTGTCCCCCCCTGTCCTCACCCCTGCATCTCCCCCAATTTCCCTGTTGACAGTGGAGGTGGTGGAGATGGAGATGGACATGGAAACATGGAGCTGGCACAATGCTAGATCTGGCAGCAAGCAACCCATATCTAGATCTGATGAATGAGGAGGGGGAGCGCGCTGCTGCATACAAGAGGAGAGGTGAGGGGTGGATGACGTTAAAGGGACATGGTTGCACTAGAGAGAAAGAGAAGGAATTGAGAAAGAAAAGAAGTAAGAAGGGACAGGAAATAATCGAAATGTACAGAACGGAAGGAAGAAGGACAGGTTAGAGGACTGAAAAGATCGCCAGAAGGACGAGAAGTCATAATGGAATCACTTTCTTCCAATTTCTCTTTTCCCAAAAGAGTCGCTATTTGGGCTTTCCAACAGGCGAGCGCCTTGCTCATAAGTGAGACCGTCTGAGAAAAAGAACCCCGTGGGTTTAATGGGAGCTAGGGGAGGCAGAGGAGGGGAAAAGGGGTGGGTGGGTGGAGATGTATGGAAAGGCTGGAACAAATGTCTGGACGAAGTCTCAGTATGGGTAGATTAAGAGAGGCCTAAGAAAAGCCGCTTGCTGAGGAAATAGGACGAAAGATTCTAGACTTGTGGAGAGGAGAAGGAGGAAGGACAGAGCTAGGCTGCCTGGGGATAGGGGGGAGATCGAAAAGAGGTAAAGCGAGGAGGGCGAGGAGGGGGGAGAGGAGAAGAAAGAGTAATGGGAGACGGTGAGTTTGGGAACTGAGAGAGTTGGGGTGCATCACACTCGGCCTGCCAAAAATAAGAGCCCGGAATTTTAGCAAGGGGAGCATGAAGGGAAAGGTGGCAAGAAGGGGAAAACAAAAAGAGTGTAGGTAGAAGTACCAACCCCTGTCTCTCTCCTAGCTCCCATTCCACACTTCACAGTTCCTCCTCCTCCGATTGCCCCTCTTTCGTGTCTTCCTAACTTCTAATGGGAACGTGTAGGACAGATAGACAGTTAGGAGAGAATGGAATGATAATGAAATAGCAAAGCAGCATGTGTTGAAGACGAAGAATCAGATGGACGAGTAACGTGTTGCACAAAAAGCACCCCGTAAGATGCAAGGAGAATGTTTTAAAATGGAGGAGGAGGGTGAGGGTGAAGAGCAGGTGAGGACCCCCGGGGTGCCCGTGGAGGAATGTGTTGTTGAGAGTGGATAGGCGAGGACGGCGAGGGGGTGTTTAAAAAGGAAAGGAGACAAAGATGGAGGAGTTTAGAGAACATAAGGAGTGGGTAAGGAAGGAGAGTTTGACACGGCCTCTGAATATGTCCTCTGGGAGCGACTCTTTTGGCTTTGGTATTGCTTCCACACATGAGGTGTGCACCAGGTTATGAGAAGACAAAAAAAAAAGAGGATGAAGGGAGGGAAGAAAGAAAGCAGCGGAGAGAGGGACCGGAGAGAGAGAGAGGAGAGAGGAGAGGGAGAGAGAGATGCTTTCAGATGCTGGATTTTATTGACAGTGATTCTACATAGTCTTATGTCAAGGAGGTGGTGTACATTAGTATGACAGCTAAAGCACCGAAAAAAAAAAAAGTCATATAATGTATATAGAAACATAAATTGTTAAACGGATTACGTAAATGTTAATGATGAGGCTCGAGCCGCCCATGTAGAACGAAAAAGAAAATATGAGGACGTTGCGATTTCGTCACTTCAAAATAGATAGGTTTGGTTGGTTTTTTTGTTGTGATGGTTGTTGTTGTGTTGTTTCTGTGGTTTTTTTTTAGTAACAACAAAGTGATCATAAACACAAGCGCCATCAACCCAGGCGAGACCTATTAATCATACAGTCTATTATAAGTGCTTTTCATCCTGCCCACTGTCACATGACTATTCATCTCCGATCCGATTCATCAGAGAGAGGAGAGGTGAGAGTGAGAGAGAAGAACAGAGAAAATGTGTTTAAATGAGGGAAAGAATAGAGCAACAAGTCAGTGGCTTTTTTTCATCCAGCCCTCAAAACAATAAATACAGGAAGAAATCATGGCATAGAAACTGCATATATAAACTCATAAACAACAATGAATCATAAGGTAATTTAGAATAACAGAATAACAACATATAACTAGAGGAGGAGAGTGTGGGAGACAGGGAGGGACGGAAAGCGACACAAAGAGAGAGAGGAGCGATCAAGAGAAGAGAAGAGAACAAAGAAGAAAGGAGTCAACACACACAGATATAGAATAAGTGATCCTCTTATCGAAGGGGAGAGAGAGAGAGAGAGAGAGAGAGAGAGGAGAGAGAGAGAGAGAGAGAGAGAGAGAGAGAGAGAGAGAGAGAGAGAGAGAGAGAGTGCATTCCTTTGTAAAAAAAAAATAAAAAAAATATAATAAAAAAAAATAATAATAAATATAATAACATACAACAAACTGCTAAGGATAATAATTAGACAACTACAATGCATCAATAATATCAACATTTTTTGTGTGTTATATAAGGCAAAACGAGAACGAACGGTACTACAATCAGTTATCAGTAAGCAGCAATGAATGCCTAGCATCAATAATCGAGAGAGATTATTATAATTCCATTTTTCTATCCAAAATGTCGCATGCTAAACATTACTATACATTTGAATAAAGAAACAATACATCAATATGATCAACAGTATCCGGACACACATTTACATGAAAGTGATCCAAAACCACTGTGCAGGGGACACATGGCATATACCTGTGTAGTAAGCCTACCAGAGAGAGAGAGAGAGGAGCGGGGAGAAGATGAGTGCGGATGAGGACGGGGAGAGGAGAGAGATGAGAGAGAGCGGGTTGTGAGGGTGGAGAGGAGCCTGGGGGGTGGAGGATTGGAAAGTTTGTTGGTGCAAACTGTGTGGTAGAAGAGGGGTTGGTGTGGGGTAAGTGGGGTGGGATGCTGGAAGGATGAACACCGTACACCAACAGATGGTAGGTAGTAGGGATGGAACAGAGAAAAGCGGTAAATCCTTTCTTCATCCCCTGGGACTGGGAGGGCGGGCGTTAGGCCTGGGCTAATCCTTTTGTCATCCCAAAACCAATCGTTTTACCCAGGAACGAAAGGCTGTGTCCGACGCACAGACACGATCTCGTGCCTCACAGCCAAACTCCCACTTCTCTCTTCTCCCTCCGTTCGACCCCACCCCATTACTAATTCCCTCTTTGAGAATGGAGTGGAAGGGGGTGAGAGGTAAGAGGCATACGTAAGATAGTGACAGGCAGTGAAGATCTGATAGTGACAGGCAGTGAAGATCTGATAGTGACAGGCGGTGAAGATCTGATAGTGACAGGCAGTGAAGATCTGATAGTGACAGGCAGTGAAGATCTGATAGTGACAGGCAGTGAAGATCTGATAGTGACAGGCAGTGAAGATCTGATAGTGACAGGCAGTGAAGATCTGATAGTGACAGGCAGTGAAGATCTGATAGTGACAGGCAGTGAAGATAGATCTATAGTGACAGATAGTGAAGATCATTGAAGATCTGATAGTGACAGGCAGTGAAGATCTGATAGTGACAGGCAGTGAAGATCTAATAGTGACAGGCAGTGAAGATCTGATAGTGACAGGCAGTGTGATCTAGATCTGATAGTCAGTGAAGACAGTGACAGATCTGATCTGATAGTGACAGGCAAATAGTGACAGGCAGTCTAGATCAGATCATGACTAATATGACAGCGCTGAAGATCTGACGTCATAGGAAAGGGAGAGGACAGGGGTAGGGGGGGGGGGGAGACGGGGGGGGGGGGGGACCGAAGGGGGGGGGGGGGGTGACAGGTGGGGGGGGGGGGGGGGGGGGGGGGGGGGGGGGGGGGGGTGGGGGGGGGGGGGGGGGACACTGGGGGGGGGGGGGGGGGGGGGGGGGGGGGGGGGGGGGGGGAATGAGAGACCGATTGACAGACGACCGGTACCACGTGATCGTTTACAGCAAGCCAGGACAGAGAAGAAATGATTGCAGAGATCTGGTAGGAATCCATTTGTTCCCAATTTATGACACCTGAGGTAACCTTTGGCTTGCTTTTACTGCACATGGTCAGGTGGTAAAGCACCAAGTCGCTGTCAGGCGTGCGAGTTCGAATGCTTACGTCGCCGCCCAGAACGTAAAACTAATTTTTGTCGCCCATCTATAATGTGGCCGCTTTTTCGGTGGGTAACAGTATTCTGTATGTCAATCTCTCTCTCTCTCTCTCTCTCTCGCTCTCTCTCCCTCTCTCTCTCTCGCTATATGGCCATTTGGGAGGGTAGGGAAGGGAATATGTGGTTGAGAGGTATGGGAGCGGAAGAGGAGGACACCTGAGGGGGAAAATTAGTTAAATGGAACTGGGGCAGCAGAAGAAGAGCTGGAACGGGGAAGTGTTGGGTGTAGGTAAGTGTAGGGTTAGGGAGGGGGGGTGCCCCCCCCACCACCCATTGGAGATCCACAGCAGAGGGCCTTGGAAGACTGGGGGGTGGTAGTGTGTGGGGTAATGAGGGTATCATAACGGGGGTAGGGAGGGAGGGGGGAAAATGAGGAACCAAAGCAGGGGACGGATCTTGGGATTAGGAAAGTGGGATAGTGTATTGTGTGTGGTGGGGGGGGGGGGGGGGGGGGGGGGGGAAGAAGGGGGGGGGTGGGGGGGGAGAACGGGAAGAGGGGGGGGGGGTGGGGGGGGGGGGTTGGGAGGGAAGAGGAGAACCACAGCAGACGATCTTGGGGATTATGGAAAGTGGGGCATAGGTGGTATTGTAATGTTAAGGGGTGGGGGGGGGGAGAGAGGAGGAACCACAGCAGAGGACAATGGGGCTGAGGGAGTAGAAAAAAACACTTATCGTTAGTAAGGGGAGGGAGAAAGGGAGAAAGAACTGAAGCAGAGGATGTGGGGATTTTGGGGGGGGGAGTGAGGAGAGGGAGAACCACAACAAAGTACCTTGGGACTGAGTGAGTGGGAAAGCATTTGCTATGAGGTTGGGTGTGGCGGTTGGCGGGAACGAGACCACAAGCAATGTGCCATTTTGGGTCTTATTTTTTGATTTGTGCCATTTAGGTACCTTAATTCATGGGTGCCGCTTTTTGTCCAACTGTGTTCAGTTGTGCCATTTTCGTCCGTACCTTTATGATGGTGTGCTGTGTTGTGTTGTTCATTTTTTGTCTGTGCCATGTGTGCATGTTCCATTTTCGAGCCTCGACAGACAGAGAGAGAGAGAGAGAGAGGGAGAGTAGAGAGGAGAGAGAGAGAGGAGGATGGAACATGGGGAAGTACTTTGTAACGACAGAGAGAGAGAGAGTCAGAGAGGAGGGATAGAGTAGAGAGAGAGGGAGAGAGGATGGGGGATACCACTGCAACAAGAGAGAAACAGAGAGAGAGGATATAACGTTTGGGAATGGGGGAAGTACATTGTAACGGAGGAGAAGAGGGGCGAGAGAGAAAGACGCAGAGGCTGCATTTCAGCTCGTATTGCTTATACCCCATCTGACTGCAAAAACCCCAACAATGCATAGAAGGACTGCAAGTGGAGGAAGGAACGGTTCAATGATGATAGTATATAGCAATGGGGGAAGGGGGGTGGGGGTGAGAGGGGGGGGGGCAGAGGACGAGCAGACGAAAGCAACATGGGGAGTGCGAAAGTATATCACAATAGGGAGGTGGGGGGGGGGGAGGGGGGGGATGACAGCAAAGAAAACTTGAAAGAATGGGGAAGTATATTGCCACTGTGCGGCAGAGGGGATGGGTGGGGGGTTAAAGGAGAGTAGGACGGCGAAGGGGGGAAGAGAGAGGAGAGATGGGGGAGAGAGAGAGAGGAGATGCAGGAAGGTATGAGAGAGGAGAGGAGAAGGGAGTAATGGAGGTAGATGAGGAGGGAGAGAGAGAGGAGAGAGAGAGGAATCGATTAGAGAGAGAAGAGAGAGAGATGGAGAGGAAGAGGAGAGAGAGAGGGGAGGGAGAGAGGAGGGGGGGCATTTGAACTTGGAGAATGCGGAAGTATGTCACACATCTAGGCGGGAACGGGATGAGAGAGGAAAGGGTAACAGTGGAAATGACTGCTGAAGAAGTTGGGGATGGGGGGGGTAGTTAGTATAATCGTGGGTGGGGGGGGGGTGGGAGGGGGAGACGAAAGAAGAAGGAACTTGGGGATGCGGAAGTGAGCATCTTGCGGTGGTGGGCCGGAAAAGGGGTGGGCGGGGGAGAGGGGGAGAGGAGAGGCGCTGAGAGAAATTTAGGGAACGGGGGGTATATATTGTAAAAGGGGGATGGAATTAAGCCAAGGAAATCTTGGAAATGGTGGAAGTATATCGCAGACGTACGCAGGAGGGGAGAAAGACAGCATGAAGAATGCGGAAGTACAGTACATGGCAGTTGCGGGACAGGGGAATCGTGGAGAAAGAAAGACTGCAAAGCAACTCGGGGAAGTGGGAAGTAGTAATAATCGTCATGAGGGTGGGGGAGGAGACAGACAACAGAAGACAGAACCTGGGGAATTGGAAGAAACGTATTACGCCAATGGAGAGGAGGGGGGAAGGGGGGGTAGTGAAAAGACAGCAAAGGAACGTGGGGGAATGGGGAAAGTGTATGACAGTAGACGAGGGAATTATTAAAAAAAAAGGGGAGGGGGGAGACAGCAGAGGAATATGGGAAGAGATGAGAATATATCGATGTTGGTGGAAGGGGGGGGGGGGGGGGGGGGGGGTGCCGAGTCAAAAGAGTAACCTGGGGAATGAGGGGATTTTATCATTACTATTGTGGGGGGTGGGGGGGGGGGGGGGGTGGGGTGGGGTGGGGAATAGGGGTTGGGGGGTGAGTGGGTGGGGGGGGGGGGGGAGGGGGGGGGTGGGGTAGGGATTAGAAACAGCAGGCGATCTTGGGGAATAGGGAATCATATGACGTGGAAGGGGGGGGGGAGGAGTGGAGGAGAAGAAATAAGAGGAACTTGGGGGGGAATTATGTCGCAGTGGGGGTGGCGGAGGGTGAGGGGAGGGAAGGCGGACAGAGGAAACTAGGGAAAATATATCGCGACGGGGGTGGGGGGGGTGGTGGGGTGGTGATTAGGCACCAGAGGGAAGTTGGCGAATGGGACATGAAAGTGATATTTGTCTATGGGGGGGGGGGGGGGGGGGGAAGACAGCGGAGGAACTTGGAGGAAGTAGGAAGTTATATCGCTATGGGGATGGGAGAGCAGACAGCAGAGAATATTTTTGGGCAGGCAATGAAAGTTCAGGCAATGGCAATCGAACGAAAAGGGCAGCAGATAACTTGGGAGGGAAGGGTTTTGGGAGGGGACGGAGGAGGGGCATGAGGGGAGAAAGAAACCGCCCCGCCGAAATAATCGTTGACAGGTAATACAACTTATGTCAACCACCAAAGTGCAGAGAACTGAAAGCTAGGTGGAAAATGGACTGTGAAAGGCCCCACGTCCCGTTGTGGAGAGGGGAGGGGGGGGGACGGGGGACGGGGGGTAACAGTCGGGCCGGTACCAACGGACGACAATGATGATGGCACGTCGGCAAAACAGTTCCGGGCAGTCAATATGATGATGACTCCTATCCTGACCTGGAAAATCCCAAATTCCGTGCACCTGGTCCTCCCATCCCGATTGTGGCGCACACGGCGCCGGTTTGAGCGGTGGGTAGTGTGTGTGTGTGTGTGGGTGTGTGGGTGTGTGTGTGTGACACACATAGCAGCCAACTTACCTAACTCAGGTCAGGTATGCCACAACAGCTATCAGAGAAAGAGGAAACCAGGTAGTGTCGGGATTTGGTAGGAGAGGTCGGGGATATGGTCCCACTGAAAATCATTAATTACGGAGGCTGACTACATACCATCTACCCCTCCCTCTCACGCTCCTGAAAATGGCCTATTTCACACGTCTTTAACCTCTTCTCCAATCATTGCCTCCCAACTGGCCTTTCTCCCCTTTTCTCTACAACCTTTGTTCCGGGGGGTGGGGGGGAATGTTCGCTTGAAGTGATGACAGACGGGTATGCTTGAAATGAGCGAGAGGAAGAAGCCGCGCGCGCGCGTGTATGTGTGGTGTGTGTGTGTGTGTGGGTGTGTGTGTAAGTGTATGTGTGTGTGTGTGGTAGGACAGGAATTGGAAAGTAGAAACCCAAATCGGACAGTGTTGCGGGAAGCAGAGAACAGTTTATGAATGGTAGGGAACAGTGAACGAAAAATCGGAGGGGGAGGAGGGTAGGTGGGGGGGGGGGGGGGGGGGAAGGGTTGGTTGGGGAAGGGGTTAGGACCTAATCGGAAATACGGCAGCTAGGCAAAAGTAGAAACCAAGTCAGAAAGAGGAGAAAGTAGAAAACAAGTTGGGAAATAGGTCGGGGAAAACGTCGAAGCACGTGGGAAAGGGCAGGATGGATGAGCACCAGATGGAAAGGGGCAGGCAATACGTAGAAACAAGTCGGGAAAGAACAGGGCAAAGTAGAACGAGGCTGGTGAGGGGGGCTGGAGGTCCAACTGGGACAGCGTTATGGAGAGATACCCGGATCAGACAGGGGACGGAAAATTGTAGGGACGACAACGGGACAGGGTAGGGTCAGGTACAGTCACATCAGACAGGACATGGGATTTTAAGCGAGCGAGGAATCAAACTGGAAAAGTAAAATCTAGAAAAGGGAGGTAAGGTCGGTTACGCAAGGACAGCAGACAAAGAAAGTAAAGTGACAGGACAAAACAAAGCATTCGACTACTGGGTCTTACTTAGGCAATAAAACAAATTGACATTTAGGACAGTGACAAACGAAGAGAACGAGGAAAATCTTAAATAAATATTAGCGACACCCGCCAAGCGAAAAACGGGGTACAAACGAGTAACAAGGCAAAACACGAGCGCGTGTTCGACCTCTTAGGTCTTAGTTCAGGCCAGACACCAACAAAATGGACGATGGAAAATGAAAACGCGTTGTCACCTCAGACACTGCTCTCTTCAGCGCACAGTAGGCGTTGAATCTACTTTGTTTGTGTCTTGCCTGAAGAAGAACTAAGGTGGGGTCGAAACCGCGTCGTGTTTGTGTCTTCCCTTTTACTCGTTTGTCCACGTTTGTTCTCGCGTTGTGTTTGCGCTACCATTTATTGTAGATTTGTTTAGATTCAGCTGACTCGTCTCGCTGTGTGCACAATAAGAACGGATAAACCACCTGGATCTTCTGCATAATGGTCTGCGCAACGAAGAGCATACAGCAAACTTGAATAGCCGGGAACAATGGAGGAGAAAAGAGTGCACCATGGTATTGGAGTAAAACAACGCTGTACAGGGATGTGGAGATCATGCACTGGAAGGGGGTCGGGGAAGAAAAGTGTGGTGGGCAGCGTGTCTTCAGCGTCGAAACCTAGGCATGCCCAAGGCAGGGGAGATAGATGAGAAACGAAGAACTGAACAAATGGTGGTGGGTAAGTTGTGAACAGGACCGGAAGGTGGGCAGAAAATCGGAGAAGCCAAAGAAAGGGCAGTGTGTAGGAGAAAAAAGTGGTAAAGGTGCAAGGGAAAAAAAGAAGAGAGGGGTGGGGGAAGATATGACAAGATAAGAGGGAGGAAACGGTAGTTTGATTGGAGGGAAGGTGTGGTGGGGAGTAAGGCTAAAAGGGTTATTGTAAGTTAAAAATTCGAAGAGGGAAAAAAAAATTGACAAACACTGTGAATCGTTAGTGACTATTTATAGAAGGGCCAATACAAAAAAGTCTGTAGATGAGAACATGAGGGAAGGGGAATGCAAATTTTGGGGGGTAAGGTATGGGAAGAACAGGATAAAAGGAGGAAGGATCGTGGAGAGTGGGATGGAGGAGAGAGGGGGAGTGGGGAGAAAAAAAAAGAGGGAGTGGGA
This sequence comes from Conus betulinus, assembly GCA_016801955.1. Lineage (NCBI taxonomy): Eukaryota > Metazoa > Mollusca > Gastropoda > Neogastropoda > Conidae > Conus > Conus betulinus. The sequence goes on along the minus strand of JADBJO010026944.1, from coordinate 10,516 downwards.
GAGGAAAAGGGCACAAAGAAGTAGGTCACAATGTTTGCTTTTTAAAAACATAGAAAAACAAAACATGGCCAAAGAGTCAGTGAAGATTGAGCGGTAGTGGGGGAAAAATAAGGGAAAGGGTCGAAAAAAACTCTGAGACATATATGGAGGAAATGGAAGAGGTAGAAAGGGTTAAAAGATCTAGGTGATCAAGAGACAAGGCTACCAACAAAACTTTGAGCAGAATATAAACAAGGAATGGAAGGGTTCTAAAAGGGAGTATAATGAAGGAGGAAACGGTGGGTCCCCCACGAAATGTTGGAAACGCATAAGAACACCAATAGAACGAAAAGTATGTGCAAAAACTAGATAAGGGTTGTAAAAGGGCGCCAGAAAGGGTACAAGAAGACAGACGACAGAGGGGACAGGGTTGGTAAAAGGAAGATGGGTGTTGATGGGAGGAGATATAAGTACAAGTGGGGTGTAGTAAAAACAATGAACCTGTTTAGACATGTGTGGGGGGATACACAGGCAAAAGACCCCCTGAAAGGGAGACCAAAAAGATAAGGGGAAATGTTGGATGTAGATGTGAAAGGTGAAAAGAGTAGAGGAGAAGAAAAAAGGAAACGGGTTTAGAGGACAGTGTGGGGATAAGACAGGGGACAGAGACACGCTGTTAAAGGGATGGTAACGAATAATGAAGGGGGGAAATGGGGTTTGGGATAGGAGTTTGGAGCGGAAAACTGGGGGCGGGTATGGAGAACCAGACAGGAGGGTGTAGAAAAGGTGGTGTGGGATCGGGGCATAGGTAAAGCCGGGTTGTGAAGTTGATGGGACCGGGAGCAGTGAGGTTATGACAAGAATACGGTGGTGAAGAATCGGGAAATAGGACAAAAAATGCGTGTAGCGTGCCGAGGATAGAAAGACACCAGGAAAGGGTCAAAAAAGTATAAGGAAAAGGAAAGGGGATTTAAAAATAAAGAAAGGGAGGCGGAAGGGGTTCAAATTAGATCGCGGTTGGGGAGGAAAAAGTAAGTGAAATCGGTGGGGGTTGAAGGATAGTCGTAGAAGAAAAGAGGATGAGGGGGGAAAATGGAATCAAAATGGTAAGACGTATGAGGCAAATGCACACAGGGGGGGGCGGAGGGGGGGGGCGGTCGTTGCTACAGTGATTGGACTGGAAATCGTGTCCGGATCCGAGGACGAGGGGGGGGGGGGAGGGGGGGGGACAAGATCAAGAAACGGGGCCCTTTCCCTGCCCGCGTCGGTGCTCCTTACATAGCCTCGTGGAAGGCTAAGAGGAATCAGGGCCCCGGAGCAGGCCCCGGCGCTGCGGGTGGAGGAATTGAAGAAGCTAAAAGGGCCCCCCTGGGCCCCGGGGGGGGGGCCGGCCGCCGAAGAGACACCCCGGGGCCGGGGCTGGCTTGGCCCGCGGGTCGTGGCACAGCACACCCTACGGGCGGGGGCAATTGCTTTCACGGTGTGGGCAACAGCGGGGATCCGGCTCATAACGGCGGCCCAAAAGACGGGGGTGGGGGGGAACGCACCCTTAAATGGGGTGAACGTGATTTTCTTGATGTTAGTCTTCTATTGCTAAAATAAGAAGGGGGGTCCTGACCGAGGGGTGATTCCAAGGGAGGGAAAGAGGAGCACACATTCAATGAGTGAAAAGGGAAAGCGTGAAAAATCACTAGGGGGGTGAAAGGGGGGGAAACAAGGAGTTTGGGCGGTGGCAGAAACAAAGTACCACAATTTTCCTCCCACCTCCGGGATCATGTGTTTGTGCTGATAAGGAAAAAATATTCTTCTGGGTCGACCATAACTTCAGGAAGGATACAACACGAACAAAGTTGTTCAGAAAAAGGAATTTCTCGAGTTTGATATGTATCGTTTTGCTTGGTGCTCTTTCTTTCTTGAGGTAAAAAAAGTCGTTGTCGCCTGGTAGTCTATGTCACTGAATTTGTAACTTTTGTAATTTTGCTGTGTAGTTCCGTTTTCACCAATTTTTAATTTCCCGTTCCCCCCTAAAGGCGGAGGTTCAACTTGAGGAAATGAGGATAGTTGTGAACACTTTGGTTTGGTGTTCGTAAGTGGCGACTGAGGATGATCGTTGTTCTTCGCCTTGGGTTCGTTGTGCTTTGCAGGTCTGAAATTAAATGATGCATGAAATATATTAATTTTTCCTATTTTCTGTGTGATCTGTGTATAACATCTCATAACGGTCCAACTTGTCGAGATAGAGTTCACGAGAGAAAACAAAGTGATATAAAGAGGAATTGTACGATCGACTTCGAATTGGAGTGATCACGAATCATCCTCATCAATCATCAGCCCCAAACGCCACTCACTAACCATCGACCCAACCCACACACCAACCGCCAGTCAGTTATTCGTCATCAACCGTCAGGGATAATCGCGTTGTCCGTAGCCGGGGCACAAATCGATGTACAATCCTAGCGATCACGTAGACGCCTTCTTGTGCAAAATACAACAACAACGCAACTCTTGGATGACACAGCAGCAACACTCAAAGCGCTGATACCGCCTTGCCCGCCGCGCTACGCGCATACACACACAAAAAGCGCGCGAGCGCATCGCATGTAGCACATGACAAAAGCGCGCGACGCGCATGCACATACAGCGCGCGCGCATGCTCGACACACACCAGGGGAGAGGAAAGAACACCCACACACAACCGGCAAAGAACAGGCACACACAAGTGTGATTGAGAAAATTATATTATCTACAATGTCCTTATCCGTTTTGTTTGTTCCAGGAAAATTTGTTTTACTTCTAGGCCCCTTTTCCGCTATCATTTCGCCTCTTGGCGCAGATCAGGTCTACTATGTCCCGCCGGGACCTTTCGTGTTGGACCTTGTAGTCCGATTCTGTCTACTAATTCCCAACCAGCTTTCTGTTTGACTTGGGAATCCTGATCTGATTCTAGGCTATTCCCAGCCCCTTTCGTGTTTGGAATCATTGATCCATTCTGATTCCCTTTTATGTTGGGCCGGGGGGGAATGTCGGGGCCGCCCCTTTGGGCGGGGTCAAAAAAAAATGTGAAGGGGTTTGGAGACAATTGGATATGCCAATTCAGATGTTCTACTATTTCCGCAAAAGCCGGCGGGGCGTTAATCGTATATATTGGTGGGGAAACGTTGTAGTCCATTCTGGGTGGTTCTACTAGTTAACGCCACGCAGGGCTTTCTGTTGTGAGGTCCATTGTATCGGCGCATTCTGTTTCTAAGGGGAAAGGCAACGGTTCCCACCCCTTTCTGTTGGTGGGACGTGTGATAGTCTCGTTCTAGACTATGTCCCGGACCACGCTTGGTTCTGTTAAATTGGTCCTGTGGTAGTCGCATTCTGTTCTACTGTTCCCGGGAAAACGCGGGCCTGTTCTGTTTGGACATTGTGTTCAGCTGACTGGAGTCTAACTATTCGCACACGGGGGCGGGCCTTTGCCTATATGTTTGGAAACAGATTGTGGGTCACTGGTCTGTTCTGACGATTTAGATCCGGGCAGCGCGTGGGGGCACGTGTGTGGTGTGGATCGGTTGGGGGGGTTGACGATTGTAGTCCATAAGGTCTTAGGTATGCTACGTATTCGGCCGACCGGGGACCAGATTTCTGGGTTTGGAAAATCATTGGGTAGGGGTCGCATTTCGTGGGATACGGGTAGGGCTAGCGTCCTTTAACCAATCGTCGGGGACGGGGAAGCGCTTTGTTGTGGCGGTGGGGAGTATTGGGGTGTACGGGTTGTATGAGGTCCGAATGGTAGACTGGTGTCTCTATTGGAGGGCGGCCCGCACATGCCCTGGGTTCCGGGCTGACTTTGTAAGGCCGCACCACCTTTCGGTTGGGAGCATTGGTATAGGATCCATATGCGTGGTGTGTTCTACTAAATGTATACTCCGTTGGTTTTTCTTTGGTTGTGGTATTGCACCGTTCGTTGTATTGGTGTGTGGGTTTTCTTTCGTGCTTCTGGTCTTCATTTAGGCTCTGGCGTGGTACTGTGATGGCTTCCTCGGTATCGTGTTGGCGTTGTGTGCTTGTTGTTTTTGTTGTTGGGGGGGTTTGTGGGTGTAGATGGATTTTTCGTTGGTATGCGACGCTAGCTGTGTTGCTGGTTCTCGGTATTACCTAAATTGTACCCGCCTTTGGGCCGTTTGAGGAGGGTAATTGGGTCAGCTGTTGTATTCTTGTTTTGTTTGCGTTCTCAATAGTAAACTTTCCATTGTTCTCTGTGTTCTAAGTATCTGGTCGTGTTGTGGGCTGACTTGCTTTTTTGGATTCGGGTTCCGTGTATTTTTGGTCTTCTGTCTGTCGGGCGGACTGTGCTGGTTGCCGAGCTTGGTGGTTGATTTGTCTGTCCTGGGTTTTGGGTGCTGTGGCGGGTCTGGGTGGTTGTTTCGACGTGGTTGTGTTGTTTCGAGTTTAGTTGTCGCACCTAGGTGCTGTGCCGTTCTGTTGCGTGTTTATGTGGGGTCTGTCTGGGGGGGGGTTTGTCTGCGGGGTTTTTGGGTTTGGGAGAGGTTGTTGTTTACAATGTATGTCATGGGGTAGCCAGGGTGGGTTAGGTTCGGTGCGGAGATGGATAATTACGTGGGGACGAACTTGGAAGAGTGGTTGGTGGGTCTCCTGGGTGGGGGGCCGGCGTTTTTGTGGGGTTTTTTTCCTGGTGTTGTTTTGGGGTGGAGGCACGCTTCTGTTTAGGTGTGTCAGGGATTGGTGGCGGTTTGGGTTACTGTTGGATCAGGACCTGTCGGGGGGGGCGTGGGTGTCCCGGTCAGGGTTGCTCGCTGGTGGTGGGTCTCTGCACCGGCGTAGGGCCCGAAATGGGTGCCGCTAACGGGATCCCGGGACACCTATTCCGCTGACGTCTAAAACTGAGTTTCTCGACCCTTGTCTAGGTCTGTTTGAGTCATCGTATATGTCTTTGCCAAAAGATGATTGCGGACTATGTTCCTGGTTCTTGTTGGGTCCATTTTGTGATTCTTTCCCCTATTTGGTGATGAAGTGTTTGTGTGTGTGTGTTGGGTGTGGTGTGGTTGAGTGTTGTGTGTGTGGGGATGTGTATGTGTGTGTTATTGATGTTTAATTATCCTTTATGCAACTTAAATCCGAAAGAACGCGGATTAGTTTAATGTTCTACTGTTCGCATCGGATTGGCGCCACAATGAAGGTCAAAATGCTGTATCTCTGGACCGTTTCCGGCGCGTTACACATTAGAAATTACGGAGAATCATTCTGGTAATGGAAGATTCCTGCTCTGTCACGCTTTTAGGGGTTCCGCACCCAACAACCTGTGGTAAAAAAATGTCCGTGTTGGAATTTCAGGTCGGGAAGGTAATGTAATTTTTGTCTTGGGCTTGGTGCCCGGTAATGCGGTGTGCTTTCCCCGCATACCCGTTAAAAGAGCCCTCCACTATTTAGCTGTCTGCTGATACCGCCGCCTAGATAACCCACATTTTACTTTCGTGTTTCCCCCCCCTGCCTTAATTCCTGCTTCCTCACCCCGCGAGGAACCGTTTGCCCAGTGTGAGTCAGGACTTTTCTTCCATTAATTAACTAATTCAACTTTGTGTCCACACAGCCTTTTTCCGTCCCAACGTTAGTATCTATCCCCTGTTTTCCCTTTCATCTTTTTTTTTTTCTTAAAAAACAATAACAAGGAGACCCTTTATAAGATAATATCAGTGAAAAAAGGGGATGGATTTTTAAAAGTTAAAAGGTTTTCCGGATCCCAAAGTGCGGTAAAATTGGTGTCTGGGGTGTTCCTTCTATTGTCTGGGGTTTTTGTTGCTTTTAATCAAAAAAAAACCAAACATTCATAAAAAAAATTCTGGTTTGGTATTATAAATAAGACGATACTAAATTTTTTTTCACTACCATGGATCCTAAATAGATTTTCAACAAACTATTTTTTCTTCCCTTCTGTTTGTTCATATAATATTTTACTCATACTTTCCATACCCTTTTCGAATATGTTCTGGTTTTCTGTTGATTTTGGGTTTTAACAGTTTTATCCTTAATCTTTTTCCGATTTCTCTCAGGGCTGGCCCTTTCATATTAAATTTCAACGTCGTCCCTATCCTTTTCTTTTCAATGTCTGCAGAGTGCTTTCCCTTGCACCTCCTGTTTCGGTGTATTCTACAATTTCCCTCCCCTTTCAACATTCATGTTTCTGCTTTTCCTTGTCGTTTCATAGTGACATCTACGTTTTTCCGCCCTCCCCTTCCTTCATACTCCTGTTGCTCGTGTCTTTCCACTTGGTCGTTTCATAGTGACAGCTAACATTTTTCCCTTCCATTAATGCAATACTGCCTTTCTTCCTCTTTCTGTCTTCTTCTTCTTTTTCCTTGTCCGTTTCTAGTGACTCTACTTTTCCCTCCCCTTTTGTCATACGCGCTGTTCTTTCTGGGCTGGGCTTTTTTCCCTTGTCGTTTCATCTAGTGACCATCATGGACTATTTGTTTCCCTCCCCTTTTCCTACCCCTTTCGTGTCTTGTATCTTATTCTTTCTTGCTTTTCCTGTCGTTTCATAGTGACATCTACTTTTCCTTCCTTTCAATACTCCTATCTCTTCTAGCTTTTTTCCTGTGTCGTTTCATAGTGACTCTAACTTTTTTTCTTCCCCTTCCCTTCCCTTCAGTACTCCTTCTGAGATCTGGCTTTTTTCCTTATATCGTTAAAATTCACCAAAGATCGAATAGTGACATCGTACTTTTCCCTCCCTTTCATACTCCCTGGTCTGTTGCTTCTTTCATTCATATTCTTCTAGCTTTTTTTCCATTGTCTGTTCATAGTGGGCATCGTACTTTTGCCCTTTCCACAGACGCCTGTTCTTTTTTTTTTTTTTCCATTTCCCAATCCATTGGGTGTCGCACATCACACGAACACCCCGCGCACGGCAGCACGCGCGCAACACGCACAACATACAGCGCAAGGCGGGTCGTGAACAAAAGGGAATGCAAGTAAAACCCAGTTAGAGTAGACCGCGGCAAGACTCTTTTCGACTCTCTCTCGTCTCTCGATCGAATCTCAAGGTCGGGACTCGTCAGGGAAAGTAAGGGAGTGGGAACAATCTCTCATCTCGAATCTTCGAAAAACGAGGAGGATCAGTATCTCTCAGAGAGCAGTCTCCATCAGGGGGGGGGGGGGAGCGGAATCTGGGCAAGTCAGGAGGGTCGATCTCAAAGTCGCTTGGGCAAAAGCTCTGCCGAGTCACACAAAGGGGGGGCACACCACACACACAGGCAACACCCACACAACACGAGGCACCAGCGGAAAAAACACGCACAGCACGCCAGTCCAAGTCAACTCCACGGTTCTTTTAAAAAAACTCGTAACTATAGCATGAAGAAACAAGTTATAGCTGTCCAGTATCAAGATTGTGAACGGGGGCAACTGGATCTGTAATAGAGGGAATTGCAGTGCGTCGGAATTCAGACTTTTGTGGGTATCGGCCTGGGTCCTGAAAACATTAAAAAAACGTTCTAATAAATTGGTAGAGCATGTATTGGCCATTTTCACAACTTCTGAAGGGTTGGAACCATTGTTAAGTGTGCTTAAAAAAACAACGGGTCAACATTAAAGAGTTGACCTGTTAAATGCAATGGCAAATATGGTATGTTGTGTGGATTCAGAAACATAAAGTGGTGTATATACTGGGGATGCTATCGAAGGGGTCACAATACCCACAAACGGGGTTGAAATGGCTCCACACGAAGTCAGGTGGGCCTTATACATCAGGCATTACAAGCAAGATATCAGTAATATAAAACAAAGACCTTTTTAATTGTATTCCGTCTCACTGTGGAACATAGGATGCCTGTAAGGGGGGGTGGACCAGGGTAAAAATTCAAGCAAGGGGACCAGGAATAGTGCTAGCAAACGCAATGCTACAGGGATAATGTACCTTAATGTTAAGCTAGGGACTACATGTAAGGTAGGTGATACATAACTGGGTTGACCCTTAGCAACAGGGTAGTAATTTTGTGTGACAGATATGAATAGACCTCAATATACAAATATTCACATAATGTGTAAAGAAAGCTTGTGCTAAAAACACTACCAGTATCGGATAAGTGAAAATTAGGAGTTTATTCACAAATCAGAAAATCGCAAATCCAAATTTAACGATCTTTGATGTACTGGGTTCGGTCAACGTAATAGGCATACACCAGAGGAGGGGCAAAATAAGATATAAATGTAAGAAAGATGATTATTTGTGTTTAAGGTGGGGAGATGGGGGGCCGCATTTCGTAGCGAATCATAAAAATGCTGTGCGAAAAGGGAGAAAAGCTGACTTACTGCTGCACTGTCCCCTGGGCTGACCAGGATCAAAAGCTCAAAGTGCTCAGAATGGAGTGCAACTAAAAAAAGGGACATGGCACATGGTGCAGCTCAACCATCAGGTCGAAACCGATAAAAAACATACAGATGTTTTCAAAATTACAGTTTTGGATTATTTCACGAAAAACTGGTGCTTTAAACTAGTTGTGTTGTTATATTTGCATTTGAATAGTTGGTTGTAAAAGGTGTAGAAGATTGGATAAATTTGGTAAATTTGGTGTATCATAAGATGCGCGCGACACTGAAATAAGTGGAGTAAAGGCATTGAATTGGAATACAAGGGAATTGGTACTCAAACCCTCGAAACACAGTGATTAAGTGCAGTCCGAAAGTCACACTGCATGGAATTTGTGGTTTTTTTTTTGTCGAAATGTCACCTGAGGGTGGAGATGACGGGGGGGAGTTAAATTAGATGCACTCTGGAAAAAACTGAAACACCCATCCACAGGCAGGCTATTTTTTGTGGTTTTAAATATAAATTAATCAATACAATTAAATAAACAAGAAGACCTTGTTTGATTTAACAATGAGCACAACAGCATAGAGAAATGTTACAAAAAAAAACAAGACCGTGGAAAGGTTTCGGTGGTGCGGGTGGGGGAGCTGCGGGAGTATTTAGTTCTCAAAACGATAAAAGTCTGACAGAGGGGATCAACATCGACACACACACACCCCACACCCCGACACGAGGAAAAGGCACCTCTTATCAGAGAGATACAAATGCAAAAAAGGGAGAAAGGGGGACGACGTGGGTGGATGCACCCCGAGGACGCCGCCTCTTGTCTTTGGCTCATCAAAAATATACCGCAACGATCCTTTGAATCGCACGGAAATTAATACGGGGAAAAAAAAAAGACAGAATCAAAAGAACAAGGTAAGAGCTAGTGAAGTAAGAAATAGGTTGGCAAAAAAGACACAACAATGAGATGTAAGAAAAACTGTCCCAAACAAGACAGAACAAAGGGGCCGCAAGATAAGGCAAAGAAGGAGAAGAGAAGATTACAAATAAAACATGGGTCTCTTGTTCTTCTTGATTGACGCCAGAACGCGAAAGAACGTGCTCAGCGGAGCGCACGTCACCGCTCTTCATATTATCACATCCGTCAGGGACGCATCTGAGGCGATCATCTTATTAATCGTCCTTATAGTCTGGCCGAGGAATCGCTGTCTTCGATCGCTGGCTTAAAAAATCCAGCGCAACAACCAGTCCAAGGGTACGCCCGTTTATAGCCCGAACGGGGGGCCTCTGCCGTCATTTGCCTTTTTTGCATCAGATTGCCGGGACAGAAACAAACAAACAACAAAGGCAACAAAAAACACAGATTAGTGGAGAAACTGGTGGAAGAAGGCGCGGAGATTGCATTGTGTAATAGAAGGAAAAGCTCCATGTCAAGTTTCAGACGGGAAAAAGGCGTAAGAGTGTGTAGTTCGTAGGTTTAGCCATAGCTTCCACGAATTGACATGTTTTCCCGTGTTAACAAAAAGCTATTCGATGCAAGCTGGTAATCCACAAGGGCGCCAAGGCTTTGCCTACGGTACCGAGTATGTTATAGACAGATCAGAACCTCAAGGATTTGTGTGGGTAATGTAGAATGTTGATTTTGCTGAGAAGTTTTAGGCCAGGGAGTCCCCGCCCAATCCTTTTCTTGATTACAGGTTCCGCTCAGGGGTCACGAGGACCAGAGTGGTGGCCAAGGGGGCAGAATAGATTATAATGAAAGAATGGTAAGGGGATTTAGTGTGGCGACAACCTTGCACGCAAAGCACAGGGTCCACGTGTGGAATGCTAAAGCCAATGAAATTTGGTGCGGGAAATCAGGTAATAAGGGCGTTGGCTCAGGCAGGGTATAATTAATCTAAGAATTGTTATGTGATAGTGGGGGGGGTCCAAGTAAATATGAGGTAATGTCGCTAAAAACAAGGAGATAAAGTAGAATAATTAAATGTGGTGTCGGGAGGAATGTGGAAAAGGGAAAAAAGGGCGCGGGATGGGAGAGATTCATGGTTCAAAAATTTGCAAAACTAGTTTGAAACAGTTACTATCGAAAATCTAGTTGAGCTCAAGGATGTCCAATAAGAAAAGAAAGAAGGAAAAAGGGAAGAGGGCTAGGGCAGGCACAAACGGCAACGCAATATGGGAATATGGAGGATATTATCGTTTATACCAGATCCTAATTTGCAC